>JAYMFT010423985.1:0-17495 GCA_038088735.1 Panulirus argus
CACACACACACACACACACACACAAATATATATATATATATATATATATATATATATATATATATATATATATATACGAGTAGAGAGAGAGATACAGAGATAATACCTGCGATATTTTTCCTTTCCTTCCTATGTTTTAACTCGCGTACTATGAGAAAATGTATCTTAATCACTTGATGCACCCACCAGCTGACTGATATTCAGCGTTTTCACCCGTCCGCTCCAGATACTTAGGTAGTCTTCATCACACTCCCTGCTGAACACTACCGATTCTAACAACATTACCGAACTGGTCCTACATACTGTTTTACCTGTCATTTGCATCCAAATATGCCCTCTGTGACCTTTATTCGCAATGTTTAACGAATTCACTGGTCTTTAACGAATTTACCGGCAATTACCTTCCGTGGCTTCATGCACAACAACTTCACCTGCTTGCATCCATAACAGGATCATTTAGAGGTAAAATTGGACGCACCCAACCGTCACAGCACGAAAGGCCTCGCCACAGAGTCCGAGTCAGAGCTTCGTAAGGAACTACGTGTATCGTAATCCACTGGTATTGGAGAGACGCATTTCGGAAACAAGTATCTAACAAGCGGTTTGTTGTGTCTGTCCACTTTTAGCACTATCTCCTTATCATTTCTGTTCTTTTCAAGAGCCTTTGATTATTTTCACCGTAAATGGGACGGTGCTTAATTCGGTTGGGAAAGAAAGTTATTCGCGAAATCCAAATAAGACACTTTTCTAGACATATGGCAACGTTATGACTCCAAATACTCACTTGCATTCTAGGCATGCGCTCTTCTCCCCTGACTGATAAGCACTGGAAGCAAAGTCACCAAAGAACAGACCAGAAGGATGCTGGGGTCAAGAAAGGCTGAGATTTAGGCAGACTAAGGTCTGGGGCACGGTGGTGCCTAGCAGGTTGGGGATTCGACACAGTTCGGACGAGCAAAAGGTTCTTCTAAGCAGGATTGGGGGGGAAGACTCATGGCTTCGGTAAACTCGGGGTCAGGCAGACCAGGGATCGAGCTCCAACACGGGGTCACGTAATGTGTTGGTTACGACGCTATAATGCCTGGCATATCATTCAAGTATGAGAAGATTAATGCAACAAAGTAATACCGTGCACAGAGGCTTCTGGTCAGGTGAAGAGGATGTACATTATCAGACGGGAGGTGAATAACTCATTCAATTGGTTTAGATAGTCCAGCTGAGTAGCAGGGACACTGTAAGCATTTCGGGCATTGTCGGAGTGCCGGGCATGAGTTCGTGTGATGGAAGGTTCGTTGTTTCTAAGTGAAATTTCCTGCTCAAATATTCTGTTTATCTGTTAAGAGAATGGGGGTCGTGTAGTGTCATATTATTTGATATGATATGTTATGTTATTGAATGCTTGTTTGAACAAACCTGATTTCGCTTCCTTTTTAATCTTAGAAAGAATTAGGGTTTTGGTTTTAGAACAAGGCCATAAAGGTCACCAGATTATTTGTCAGTCCCAGTTTTGCTACATCATATTATATAAACATAACATCTTTAATCATAGGAAGTGGTCGGAGAAGGAAAGATGATGAAAATGTGTGTGTGTGTGAGAGAGAGAGAGAGATAGAGAGAGAGAGAGAGAGAGAGAGAGAGAGAGAGAGAAGGAACAAGGAGGGAGGAGATAGAATGAGAGAGAGGAGGGAGAGAAAAAAGATTCGAAGGATTCCTGAAGGAATGATGGCTGCAAATAGTTAAGGACGTTTCTTTGGCAAAAAAAAAAAGAAAGAAAATGATCTTAATACTTAAGGCAAGCGGAGTCGACTGAACGAATCATTTGGAGTAAGCTAGTGAGGAATGCTTCTCTGGAAAGAACGGAATCTATTAGCAAGTGGTGGAAAGGGAGGGTCAGTATGTCTACCCAGAGGAATGTAAGGTGATTTTGCTGCCCAGCGTTAGTCAGGCTAGGTTGCACTGCTGGAAGACTTGTATTATCAGTCTGGAGAGTGATTATGCTGCACACCAGGATGACAGTAAGATGGAGAATGATTAGGCAGGAAGTTATGTAGGCCCAGAGGTCTGATTGTTGGGTAGATGTCGACCAGAGGCAGGCAGACTGGGCTTCATGCATGTTACGGTTTGAACAGGTTGGATCTTGGGCAAGCATATGGGGAGATAGGTTAGAAATCAAGCAGCCTAAGGTTAAGGTAGGCAAAGGTCTTTCAAATAGATGGGCAGATATGTCCAAGAGGAGAAGCGGACGAGCCGAAAGGAAACAGAGCGGTTTGGGCTCGGTCAAACAGTCACAAGTAGATTGGGACCCGGTTAAGCATAATGGGAATCAAATGATAGGAAGGAAGAAAATGCAGCGGCTTGGTAACTCTGTGGGTGGGACAAGCAGAAGCCTGGGAAGCAGAAAGGAAGATCGGCCAAAACTTGGAAGGGTCTGAGAACCGGGATAGTTTATGCTCGGGCAGGTTAGGTCTATGCTTGGTTCGGGCACTGAAACGCAGGGAGTTAGGCAGGCGTGGGTTCCGCCAGACCAGGGCCGGAGAAGCTTGGATAGGCAGGGTGTGTATCATGCTGGAGAAGAGGCAGATGCTAGTAGACTGCAATTCTTTCTGGCTAGGGACCAGGCAACAAGAGAGACGGGCTTAGGCAAGCCGAGACTTGGGCAAGCAATGAATCAGTCAGAATAGCGCTGGTACTCAGATAAGCAAGGTTCCGATCACGTTAGGTCTGGGCCAGGCTTAGATTTAGGTAAACTTAGGATGGAATATCCTGGCTCTTGGGCGGGTTAGACATGAGACTATGTAAATCTAGGAGACACTGAAGCTGGGGCAAGCTAAAACTGCAGCAGAATAATGGTGGAGCACGCAGAAGCTGAGAGAGGCTGGAGCTCAAGAATGATGTCTAATGATAAAATATAAAATGGAACTTGGGCCGGCTTGTCCTAGGAAAAACTAGGGATGGGGCAAACTGATACTGAAAGAGTTTGTGCTTCAGGAAGGATTCGGATGGCACTGGCTGGGTTCGAATAGGATCGAGCCTGTGTTAGCAGAAGATCGGGCACGATAGATAAAGGGAAATGCTATATATATATCCCGGGAAGTCTGCGGCTGTTGTGGACGGAGACTTGAGCAGACTTTGGTGGTGGCAAGCTCTGGGTGGGTCAGACTGATGCTCAAGTAAGCTGGGATTTACGTCAGTAGAGGAGTAGACAGGGAAGGGCAGGGGCGGTCTCGGGATCAGCCAAGCTGGAGCCAGTAGATGGGGCGACTAGGCCGGGGACAAGGTAATGTATCACAACTCTTGTCTTTTGCATCAGATGAGCTAAGATGGGGGGAAGGTCAGAGAGGGAGAGAGGCCGTGATCACTGTGATAAGCGAAAATTATGAATAATGACATGGAAATCTTTGCACAGTTTTACATAATTCAAGTTCTCTACAACGTTATAATTTTGAGTTCATCTGATTCTTCCAGCGCTCGGAGTATTATCGTGTTCAGCAGAAGCAACAAACCTAAGACCATTTTGTCTTACTCTGCAATGGAGACTGAGACCAAATAAGATTTCACTAATAACTATTTGCAAATATTGTATAGTATCTTAAATCATTAGGATGAAGAACAATCCTTCTCTCTATGTGTCTAACAGCACAGTATTCACGATAAGAAATAGCTCTTTCGCTTTGTTTTGATACAAGTTTGTTCAGATTCAATCAGTTAAGTATGAGATTGAATCGTTATAGAAAATACTGAAAATAATTTCGAGCTGTCGAAACCTTAGGATGTCCTTCCTCAATACCAATGGTGTTGATGGCTCTTGAGACAATTCAACACTACAGACTTCCTTGATCATGTTGCACAAAAGTTCAATGTGATATCCTGTGCAAGATTTTCAGTATTTAGTGATGAAGACTTCAGTAAAAAGTCCTCCATAATCTAATTAGATGCGAATGTTAACAATATGTTTAATCAAATACTGTTCTTATAAATCTATGCACAATAACAATGCAAAAGAACTATGGGGTTTGATGAAGACAAATTGCCCATCGTATTCTAGACGCTCACTATTAACATTACCATTCCATTTCTCACGCTCATTTTGTCGACCAAATGCGACTCCTTTTCATCCATGGCTAATCATCTTTAGGCTTTATTTTTTTCCCTACAGTAAAACTAAAAAGAAACTTGGGAGTTTGGTGTGCTCTGTAAACAACCTTGATTTTCTGAGGGGAGGCAATGGTTCCAGCTCTTTATTCAGGTCTCCTCTCAGTCAGAATATTGGCATCACAAGAGACTAAAATCTGCAGGATGAGCAAGATACTTTCTGTGGCAGTGTTAGTTACTGTGGAGTACAAAGATGTCTATAAAGAAACAGGTACTGTACATCCAATTCTAAATGACTAAAATAGATTCTGTTGCTGTCGATGAAGCAAACGGTCTTGTTCAAGAAATATTACTTACGAGCTAAGGACATTACATCAATATGATTTCTATTCTGATGGAACTACTATCGGATACTTCACAAACATTGCAGAATTATAGCATTACCTCGAAGCTGTAGCAGAGGTGGAGAAACATATTCATGTACTGCCAGGAGGTGCGCGTATGTCTAGAAAGTAAAACATTAAGAGGTGACCAGGTCTATACAAGGTAAAAGGGTCGGTTAGGTTATATGGGAGAGAGATACCTAAAGTGATAGGAGTCAAAAATATACGCTTGATTCTGGAGCTCGAAGTGTCAGGTGGTATAGGAGACCCTTATGTTAGCAGGCAGCAGAAGGAAACGATGTTTTTTTTCATTAGGTGGCAAAATGTTTTTGTTGAGAACCAGGAAAATTTTCCTTTTGCCTAGAGACAGACCTTCTTCAGGGATCTGGAGGTGAAGGTAGAAGTTACACGAGATAAAGAAGGAGACTCAGGTACCAGAAATGTTAAGAAGGTGTCTCGGGTACCAAACAATGAGGGTTCCTCAGGAAGCGAAGAAAGCGCTATACGCAAATGAAGTTATGTAAGGTATTCAGATACCAGATGGTGCATGGGAGTCCTTGTTAAAAGCATATGACACGGGAATTGATAATCCGTGACGAGGTTATATGCTGGATGACAGTAGCAATGTCCTGAGATCATAACTTTAATTATATTAGGAACAGGAATAAAGTTAAGGAACGTTCCTCTAATATCAGGGGTGCAGAGGGATATCAACTATTAAGAGGTAAAGAATGTGACTTGGGTAGCAGTTGATAAAGAAGATGCCTCTGTATAAGGAAGCAAAGAGGTACCAGAATATAGGGAGGATGCCGCAGGTGCTCTGAGACAAAGAAAATACCTCAGGTGGTAAAAGATATATCTCACGAAGTAATGATAATGCCTCATATAACCAGGTAAGGAAGGTGCCTTAAGTATTAAAGCACTTTAGGCACTACAAGGTTACATAAGCTATTCAGTACCAAATAAATATGGCTGCACATGGTAAGGACATATATCAGGTTACCTGTAACCATCACCTCATTAAGCTAACAGACTAAACACTGCTATGAATAAATCATGGGGCAGTGGGGTATGGAAAATACTGCTTTCTAGTGTTTCCCTCCTGGATCTTGCTAAATATTCTCTACACGCCATATCATAGTCAATGGGAAAGAAATACTTGAAATAGAAAAAGAATAATAAGAAAATGGTCAATAGTCGTTCCCAGGTAGAAATTCTCATCGTGTTGCTTCGAGAAGATTAACAAGGTGAAAGTTGACTCCAAGAATCATTGAGGTACCTGAGGGAACATCTACAAACCAAATGGCGAAACACTATATACTTCTTGCGTTATAATAAAAAGAGAGACAAAAAAATGCTCCTCCTATTTCATTTTCTCTTTATTATTCATCGCTACATTGTCCTCGTGTCGGACGAAGATTTCTAAATAAAATATTATTTTATAAGTGAACAATCAGATACGACTCCCTGTTGTATACTTTCATGTGGGGGGCTATACTGCCTGGCACTGCTGGTGAACGACTCGTAAACTGAAGGAAATCTGGCTGAGGAGACACCATGAGAGGCGGCAGCATCTCTCGCTCACATCAACCCATGTTGGCTGCCACTGTACACACTCAGGCTGTAACTTACTACAGTGATAACTGCAGTAACACACAACCCCACAGGTTAAGCATTTTATTTCCAATCATTAATTGTTTCTTGAGGCTGTTGTAAGAGTAAGATTTTCTTCGGTATGAATTTCGTTCTGGGTTTGACTTTAGATAATGTTCTCTTCGTTAATCTTAGAGCGTGCAATGGAAACGCAAGATGCTTAAGGACAGAAGATGCAAAGGGGTCCCTATGTCTTGGTTCTTAGGGAGTCTAGCAACTGAACTCACAAATGTGAACGTAGGCTATTAACTACTAGGTTTAACGAAAAGCATTAAACAAAATGTATTCAGAAACCAACATTAAACAGTCAGGATGATTTAGTAAACGTAAATACCTGAAGAATATGTTAATAAGATGAAATAAACAGTATTTCATGTGGCACATATTCCAGCGCTTGCGTGGTTCTCCTGGAGGCCGCTGGGGCAATATGCTAACATTGAGTATTTTTCTTGCTTATCAACACTAAGGGGAAAATAAGCACGAGCGCACTCCATACCCACGGACACATAGACTTACACTGACTTACAAGCGAACACAGGTAAAGGTAGACAAACAGACAGACAAAAAGATAAGAACAAATGCTTACACACACACACACACACACACACACACACACAGAAGAGGAATAAAATCAGACTCAGAAAGATATGCAACAGTGAAAAATGCACAGAAAATTTCTCTGGAAATACAGATTGGGCCATGGAGTTCAGCAGGTAGGAACCAGAGAACTGTGGTGGATAGTTCTGTTGCATTTACAGAGAATGAATAGGAATATGGGTACCTTTAGCTTCATATACAGAGGCAAGGTTAAACAAAAGGGAGAGAGAGAGAGAGTTCAACAAAAGATGTCAGGAAACGAAGGAGCTTCTTGATTTGCTATGAAAGCATATACACTGTAAGGCATGAGAATTAAAGGAACGAGTGTAGCAGGATAAGAAGGGTGAAACAGAAAAATTTCGAAAAGAATACTTTTGGACAAGGGGGGGATATAATCCAAAAGTTCACAAATTTTTTATGATTGAATTATCAGTCAAGGAGTAGCTGATAAGTCTAGGGGATTCAAAGGGAAGACTTGTAAAAGATGAAGTAAAAACATGCAAGGAAATGGGTGACATGTTCAAAATTGCTTTACAAAGCCGAGGCCACTCTGAGCCCAATTACCGGAGAGATGGAATGGAGAGGTTTTGAACAACAGCGAAGTATCTAGAAATGAAACAAACAGAAGACTGAGGGTCCTGACCCATATGAGGCTGATAGTTCTGGTGAATTTTCTCCACATATGCTGAAAATGCATACAGATACACTTAACAAGCCTCTTTAGATGTTCCAGATGTCGCTAGGGAAAGTTAGAGCACGAAGAGACTAAGAAATAGACAAAACTCATACCTGTCTTCAAGAATGGAAGAATTCAGTGAACAAGAGACCGGTCTCCATGTTGAATGTGTTTGTGATTAATGGAAAATTCATTCAGAAAGCAAACTGATGACTAATTGCAAAAAAAGAACTACCTAAGTGAGAGACAACACGGATTCAAGGAAAGTTCATGTTTAACGAGCCTCTGAGATTACTACGATAGAGCGAGTTCCGTTTGAGACAAAACAGAACGCTGTTACTGGACTGCCCGGGAGCATTTGACCCAGTATCATATATAAGATGAGTAAAAAAAATCAGATCTTCAGGCAGGAATAAAGGAAAGACTCCTTCGATGGACAGAAGATCATTATAGTGGTAGGGAACAATGGCCGCATGTCGAAGAAACCTTCTCCAAATTGACTAAGTTCACTTGTCGTATGCTACAGGGCTCACTTCTGGGACCATTGCCCTTCTTGATCTATATAAAATGACCAACAGGAAGGTTTGGACTCCTGCCTTAACATGTCTGCATACGATGCCAAGGTCATGAGGGAAGCATGCAGTGAAGGAGAATGCATGAACTTACAAGGGAACCTAGACAACCTTTAAAGATGGTCTGATGCATGGTTGAAGAAATTCAACCAATGTCAGTGCATGGATAAAACACAGTGAGAGAAGGCTTTAGTACGAGTATTATCTTGCAGGATAAAAATGCAGGAGTCTGTGCCGTGAGAAGGATTTAGTAGTCATTATTGTACGTGACCTGTCGCCAGAGTCCCACCTACGGAGAATAGTAAACGAGATAAACTGTCTACTGGCAGATATTAGAATAGTGCTTAAGTACATGGAAAGGAAAATATTCAGCAAATTCTTCACAGCCTAGAATTGCTGATCAAGTTTGGTAACCACTCTTAAAGAATCACAAAGAAGGTCTAGAGAAGGGCAACAAAGATGATACCAGAATTAAGAGAGCTGAGTCACAGCTAAAGGCTAAGGTCCATATGACTGTCCAGCATGTAAGAGAAAAGACTTATGGGTGACCTAGTCACAGCCTTTAAGTTTTAAACCAATTTCATGTAGAGAAAAATTTTCGAAAGATGCATAGAAAGAACAATCAGTTCCGATAATTTGATTGTCAACAAGAAACTCGTTAGAAAAAATGCAGAGTAGTTTTATAGTGCAGGAGTAGTGGGTGACTGGAATATACTGTGAATGTGGATGGCATAGAGATGGTTCAAAAGTTGTATGATACAAAAGGAATACAACAGAATTAGCTGTACTTTCTCCGTACTGTCTGCATCTTTTATTCGGTAAGGTTAGGATGAATGAGCAATGAACTGTGAAGTGCAAGGATGATTTCCCTACCTATGACTCCAAGAATTTTTTCGCTCTTTTCACTGCTTCTTTGCACCACTTACTTGGTCTAGGTCACCAGAGATTATTAAATCCAAGTCTTATTCCTCATTCATCTTTCACATTTCAACAGAATTCACACTGTAGCTTGACTTTCAGTTTTTCCTATCGGCATGTAAAACTTTGCACTTATCGATATTAACATTCATTTGCCACCCATGAGCCCAGTCTGTCAGTTTGTCTATGTCAGTTTAAAGTTGTAGACGCTAAAGTTCATTTGTAGATATATATCCTAGCTTTGTATCATCACCGAATTTTGATATCTTACAATGCGTCCCATCAACAATATCATTATTATGTATGAGAAAAGAAAACGGTCCCAAGACTCGTACTTGTGGCACTCCACTTGTTACGTCTAACCACTTTCAGGCTTAATCATTAATCACAACTTTGCATTTAAGGCCAGTCATCCAATTTCCTATCCACTAAAGTACGAATATCCAAAGCTTATCTGCAGGTCCAATCATTTTTGCCTTTGAGCTGAAGTGATGAGTTTGCTTTCCAGTTCAAGTGGTGAGTTTCAGCTTGGTCTCCGACCTTTGTACTTATTCAAAGCTAATGTTGAAGCTAACTGTAATATAACAATACTTACACTGGGTGTCTTACAGTACATAAAACACTCAAAAGAACTGACCCATTCTGCTTTCTGCTTTCTTTCTTCTATTTGTTCCTGACAAGTTTGTAGGAGAGTTTATGGGATCATAGCATTTACCTGCTAACTGTTGTAAAAATCTGTCACAGTCACCTCCTTTATGGGCAGAAAAGGTTTATCATCTTACCTCTTTCCAAGTTCGAGCCTTTTTACAGCTGGGTTTAAACATCCTTTTAGCTGATTGTCTCCCTATGAACAAGATCTGCTTTTAGCAGAATGAAGAAATAGTTTAATATTTTCTTATGATAAAGTTTTGCGAATATGAAGCAACTAGCTCGAAAGGTATATCACTCAACAATGCAGGAACAAGAGGAAGGTCACAAGTACATTGCAAATAAATTAAACAAACAAGTACTTTTTGTCTTGAGCCTCGACGTAAAGTAGGAGAACCATGTTACCTTTGGTAAGAAGGTTTTCATGGAAGATGTAAAAAGCTGAAATAGACAAACAACGAAAAATGGAAATATGAAGAAATAGAGAAGCGAAAAGAACCGATAGGTACAAAAAGTGGTGGTACAGAGAGATGATTATAGTAAAGAAGAAAACAGATGATGGAAAGCAAAGTGAAAAAATGATAATCAAGGAGTTATGAAAAGAGAGAAAAATGGATAAGGGAAGGGAAATTCAGGTTAAGGAAAGATAATCAGAAAAAGAAGAAAAGTAGAGGAAGGCAAGAAGGCAGGAAAGAATGAAATATTGAAAAAGAGAATATCAGGTGAATTAGAGGAAGAATGAGGAAAACATAAGTGTCGAGAGAAAGAAAAGCAAGAAGAGGCGTCACGAGTGTGGGGGATCGACTCAGCTGACGAGACAAAAACAACAAAGAAGGAAGGGGAGACATTACGGAAAGGCTGACCGAACGAAATGAATATGGAAGATCCAGTGATCAAGAACACTGAAATGACATAAGAATGTGCCCATTAGGGATGCAGCCTTCTAACAAAATACAAGCAGAAGGGGACAGAGAATAATCACAGACGAAAAGAAAAAGAGAGAGAGTAGATTATGGAACAATAACATGATTCGTGTCAAGAAGTGGCCAGATATTCCTCTCTGGAACCGCTTGGGCTGAGTCGGTGCCACCATTATTATGGGCTATTACACGGGCTTCCCACCAGCATTATTCAGGGAAGACCTGCACATAATACTAGTTTATAGCCATACTAAAACCGGTGTTCTCTCCCTCCTCGCTCCAAGAGTCCTTCGTCATTAGAAGGTCTGGGTAATTATAACACGCCCAGGTCAGTGAAACTCACAAGAGGATGGAGTTCAAGGCATTTAAGCGCGCCTATCGTGACTTTATTCTAGGTAGCCATGACCCCCTCGCGAGAAGATAGCGGTATCAACGTTTTCAGAAACAAGCTGGAAAATCTTGATATCTCAAAAATTCACCGAATACGATCATTTCATGGGAATTGGAAATCTAAAATACAAGGGTGAGTAAATCAAAGTACTGCCAATAGACTGGGGTAATAAGGCTTTCCGGCAATACTTCATTTTAGAATTGCAGACTTGACGTTAGAGAAAGTGATGAGTAAGGTGATCTTATGATTATCTTCCCCCTGCAGTTAGAGCTCTCAGCAGGTTTCCCCTCTCCTCTCTTTCTTAAAACTATCAAAACTCACGTCATAATCATTATGATAATCTTTCATTTCCAAGCATCATACACCACCGAGTTTACTGATGGATTTCAAGAAAACAGAAAGTAGTGAGCCATAATTCTCGCAGTAAAAGGCTTAGCACTAGGAGTCGCCTGCTGGAGGGTAGAATTTGTTCATTGGAAAGAGAGGTCACTTCACTGTCTGTAAGGTAAAGATGAGTATGTTTGATGCTATAGCAATCCCGAAAATGTTGTACGGATGGGAGGCGTGGGTTCTAAAGAAAAAAAAAAACAGAAAAAGGTGGATGTGTCGGAAATAAAATACTCGATGACAGTACATTTTGTGCGGCGGGGTGACGGAGTAAGAAATGATGGGGTAAGAGAGAGTTGTGGTAATGAGAAGAGTATGGTTTAGAGAGTTGTAAAATTGGATTTTGAATTGGTTTGGACATATGGAGAGGAGAGACTGATGATGAGGGTATATTCGTCAGAAGTCGAGGGAACAAAGGGAAGAGGGGAGACTGAGACGAAATGGAAGGATGGAGTGAAAGCTGCCTTGAACTATTGTGGGAAAACTGAGACTTGTATGAGACAGAGCTATCATTGGGCCGAACCTAGGCATATGAAGCCGTCAGGGGAATCTACTGAAGGGTCTCTGAGATTTGGCTGTAGATGAGAGCTACAGAGTGAATGTGAGCAAATGCGGACGTTCTACGTCTGTTCCTGGTGCCGCCTCGCTACGCGGGATAACTTCATTTGCATATGAATCATAACTGAACTACCCGCGCGTTATAACCTCAAACAAAAAACTGTAAGACGTGTACCGATTGGATCAAATAAGTGGTAATAATCACTCATTATTGCAATAGGCCAGATCACATCTTACCAACCCGTGATCAAACATATGAAGGCGTTGAAGAAGCTGATTGTTTCCTGATTACCAGAATCTTGAGGTCAAAAGCTTTTACTTAACACACTGAAAATCGTCACGTTAAAGCTAAAAGCCTTGTCATTGTCATCTGTATCATACATGGCTCAGAAATATTGACAGATACTAGAGAAACACAAGAAATTCTTCTGCCAGTAACACTCTCATACATACCCAAAAGAAACTGGACATAATTTACTTAAACGATTAGTTTAAACAAGCATGGATTCATTTCAGCTTCTGATCTGTTTTGTTCGCTTGATATAATATGTTGATTTCTCACAATCTAACGATCACCGCAAAACCCTGATATATGCACAGCATGCCACTTGGTGTGCTCTGTTGCGCATATGATCTAGTTATACCTACAACGCAATACATACGAGGCAAACCGAGATCAAGTATCTGCTAGTGGTTCACGAGGACGGTCTTCCTATTTTTCTAGCTGGTGCGCATCTTTGTCTTGTCATGGTCCGTGTTGGGGGCCACATGGTACTACAACGAGCAGGTATCGAGCTGGGATTTCGTTACCTCTCCTCCCTGGGGGCCACTAGTGAGCTAACCAATGCTTTGATGCACACAGCGCGGCTCATGGTTTATGATTAACCCTTCAGGGTGAACCAGAATCTAATCGCATATAATTCGAGTGGGTCATGGGATAGCGTTCTACCTACGGAGACACCTCACCTCTCTGGGCAGGGCCGCGCTAAGAATCACGAGATCCGAAGTTGGTATTTTAAGATCTTGGTGCACACAAACACACACGCACACGCACACACACACACAAAAAAGGAAATAGTACGCTCTACATATTGAATATTTTCTCCAGCATGTCTGGAGGTGCTGAAAACTGTTTTCAACTCAGGGCTTCTCGTGAACCTTTGAAGGTAACATTCATTTCTTTTTTATCGTGCCGCGAATGGGTGGATATGTATCATTACAGAGCGTCTGATGCTCTCCTCTAGTTCATCTACGATATAGGGACATTCTTTTTTTCTCTCTCTCCCTCTCTCTCTCTCTCTCTCCCTCTCTCGTTCTTGCACTTCAACATTACCATCAGCAATTATCGGTCGGTTTCCGATACAGTTCTGCTCCTGAAAAATACGTACACTCGGCAACAGAATGAATTTCCTGTTTCAGCTTTCTTCTTTAGTCATAAAACGTAGCTGTGTGGGGCCGTTCATCTCTGACATGCAAGAACATTCTTCGGCAACCTCGAAGACGCAGCAGTATTAGAAATGTTTACGGACACGAATGATTCCCGCATCAAAAACTGCTCCAATTCACTATCATCATCATGCCCATTAATCAGTCCCTCTCATCCTACAGTATTCACTGAAGCTGATATAGGAAAATCTCTTGAATGCAGCCTAAAATATTATGTGTCTCCATGACTCCCTGTCACCATTAGAATACAAGTTCCCAACATCTATCTCTTTATAACTAAAATACCCCATCTCTTAGAAGTGAGTGTTTTACTGCTTAACGCGCTATTCTGATTTTTTTTTTCCATTGTTATCGTTGTGCATTTGTTGTTGATTGCTAAAATTCTTTGTTGAATCAACTGCAGTTACTCTTCCCATTATGCACTGTGTCACTGGATCATCCTCCACTGCTTCTTGAAACGTGAGCCATCTTTTAATAAGACTGCCAGTCTTCCTCCCTCAATTGTCTTCTCTTTCCTTCCTTTCTAATCACGCGTCCCTCAGAGCAGAACAGATGAAATCTTGTTTCTTTGGTAAGCTTTGTTTCACGAATCCAGTAATATCAGTTGCTCTTTCTAAATGCGTACCTTGAAGTCTCGCTCTTTACCATTAGCTAGTAATCCATCAACATTTGCCTATACCACTTTCAGTCTGGCATTACCTTCTCCCAACATTCCCGCCCTCCCTGCGGTGCTGGCGGGGCTGCTACATCCTCCTACCCGTTCGGCGTCTCCAGTTTTTTGCCTTCTGACTGTATTCGTTGGTTTTTGTCCCTCTCTTTGATCTATGACTTTTGATGAGTGCCCGACCGAATTCCACCTTGTCTTTACGTTTCTTAGCCTACCTAAGTACCTCGTGGCTAGATGGTTTCAATTCAAGCGTAACTAAATTTACGTCTTTATTATAACCGCTAATTCTTCTTTCTTTTATCCACCAATACTGCCTATGGTAGCTCTAGAGCACTTTATCTTTCTTTACCCTATCTATTTTGTCTGGTGTAAGATCTTCTAAACCGAGAATGATTAGTGATTTAAGTCTATCGATGTCTTGTTATACTAATCTTTCTAACTTTGCTGACACTCACTTTAATGTCGACCTTTGTGTCCCTGACTTTCTCTAAAATCTCCATTCTCACGAACAAGTGTTGGTCCTGCAGACTCTGCACTTTTCTAAACATTTCCTCAACCGAACAATAGACTTCCTTGATTGCTCTGTCTCTAACAGAGCATATCGTTCTTTCTATATACTCACTTTATATCCAGTGTACCTCCGTTTGCATGACCTCAGGTCATCGTCAGTCTTCTTCCGCATCTTGTGAATAGCTGAGGAACTGTCTCCTCCCTGCACTTCCCTGCTCCCTATAGATTCTATGTGCGTTCTCTAGCCCTTTCCTCTAGTTGACCGTCGCATAAGGCATCTAGGAAAGACCAATCAGACTTTATCTCCCTTTTAATGAATTCATCGTCTCTCCTCTGATTACATACCTCTTGAATCCCCTCATCTAATTTGAATACTCGTTCTTACGGAGTGAGAATGTTTTCCAGATCCCGGGGTTCTCTCCTCACCTAATGACACCGTCCAGCGTCTTTATTTCTGTCTTTAATGGTATTAATTCCTGATCATGTTTCTTGATTATTCCCAACAACAAACCACACTACTGATCCCTGTTGATTCTGGGTTGTTCTCTCTCTCTCACAGTTTCTGGTTATGTTTCTAGTCACACAGCTTCCCGTCCTGGTGCTTTCCCAAATATGATTCTCTGTGTTTTAAAGGTCCTAGAGCGATACCCTAAAATAGCAAAATAAAAGTAATATGATTTGTTGGCATAGATATAAGATCTATTCAGAAAGTATTTTGACTACTCAGCTCCTAATATTGCATTTTGGTTTACTTATTGTATCATCTATCATTTACTCAATTAGTATTTTCTATATTAATCATTAGGCACACTTATTCCCTCCTCATATCAGCCATTCACATTATCCATTGCTCAGATGTTTTTTTTAGATGTTCAGTATTTAAAAATCTTGACATACTGAGGCTTGAAATGCTCTGGGCATTCTATATGACTTTGAAATTTTCTAATTCCCAACTTTTACCAAACTCGTAAGAACTGGCAACAGCAACACTTGATGTATCATATGATACGTCATTCAGGGACCCCTTCACACTGCACTCACCCCGTCTCACACCTTCCTCCCGACTTGTACATAATAAGCCCGCTGGAATGTACACCTTCTGAAATCTTGAACATCATCAGGCAGTCCGGGGAGGTCTTCTGTGCACCATCTCCCATGTGTGTGTGTGTGTGTGTGTGTGTGTGTGTCTGTCTGTCTGTCTGTCTGTCTGTCTGTCTGTCTGTGTCTGTCTGTCTGTCTGTCTGTCTGTGTCTGTGTAAGTATGTATGTGTGTGTGTGTGTGTGTGTGTGCTCACGTAATCTCCAAGAGCCTTTGCTAATTTATTGCAAAACTATTAAGAGGATTTTGTAGGATTTCGGGGTTTCTTTGGCCCGTGTTTACCATGGCAGAGTCTGGGCTCTGAGGGAAGCGAAGCCTTCATTTGATGAAGGTTTCTTTCCAGAGACGCCATGACACTTCACCAATAGATAGTTCTGGGTTTTATATATACTTCGATACAGCGCTGATGATGTCAACAACGAGGACTAAAAAAAGTGACAAGAGTTGAAAAGGAATTCTACTTGTATTGGCTTAATATCCTCCATCATTTTCAACGACACCTTAGGGGACTGACATTAAAAGAAAATCAGAGTTTGTTTCCAGACTGGTGCAAAGTGTTGGAGGCTGTTGAAGTTGAGCAAGCAAGGCCTTACCTAGTGTACATGAAATCCAGTGGTAAATTCAGTTCTAACTCGAAAAGGACATTTATTATATATTTAACTATATATATATATATATATATATATATATATATATATATATATATATATATATCCTTACCCTTCATGTATACATTAAAGGTAAGTGAAAATCGAAAGATTCTGTCAGATTTTGAGCCAAGACCCAGGAGGCATTGATAGTACGTCAGGAGGCTGGTATAGAGGGATTCTTAAGTAGCGTTTGTTCCCTGTGCGAGTGGACAGCGCAAGGCTCGTGTACTTGACGTCTCTAAACAGACACGAGTCTCTCAAGAGCCTGAGTCCCTAACGTGTACTACACCACTCAAACGTTCACAAAACGTTCATATACCAGTTGATTTAAAACTCTTGTAAGGAGGCCATTTTCCTTATTATTTCCTTTCGAGACCATAACAAAGGGAAGCCTTCTGCTTTACTATCCTGTATTCATCTCTAGTGGTGGGTGGGGATGAACCTTCTGCTTTACTATCCTGTCTCCATCTATAGTGTTGGATGGGGAAGAGCATTCTGCTTCACTATCCTGTCTCCATCTATAGCGGTGCGTGGAGAGGAGCCATCTACTCTACTGAAGATCCTAGCACTGCCCTCCAGCAGATAACCTCGTCATAGACCATCAGGTCTTTTTTTATCTGGTTTCCCATTTATTTTCCTCTAGCAGATAAACTTTTCATAGAGCATCAGGTCTTTTGTTATCTGGCTCTCCATGTAGTGTCTTCCGGCAGACATCCTCATCATAGACCATCAGATCTGTTTTACCCATGTACTGCCGTGTACTCATTTGTGCGGTGAATATATGAAAATCTTCATACTTTACCCATTATGTCAGCTTTATGAGGCAGTTGAATGAGTAAGTGTAATTCACTGAAGAATAACATACCCGTATGATAAAAGATTATAAACATTAGTTTTGTTTGCATTATAGTTGTTTACTGTAAAGAGATTCCTAAGGAAATCAGTATAACGATATTTCCAAATCTTAAGTTGATTCTAAGACATTCTAAGAATTTCAACCGTAGTGTCAGCCAAATAAAGGGACAGAAGAACAGTCCATTTTACTAGATACAGTCCTTGGGGATGATGACCCGGCCGTTCACCTTATCTATAAGGATCAGGTCAAAGGCCACAGGCCATAATACTGAAGAGTCATACCCTCGTACTCGAAGATCGTGAATGTCTTGCTCAAGAGTGTTAAGGGTAATACTCCATTATGTCATCCTGCTTATGTATAACAAGAGTTGTGATTTTGCGAGCGCGAGCTCGCGCGCGCGCGCGCGCCCGCGCGCGCGTGTGTGTGTGTGTGTGTGTGTGTGTGTGTGTGGAAAGGAAGGAGTGTTTTCCAA
>JAYMFT010423996.1:0-17495 GCA_038088735.1 Panulirus argus
CATTGTCGCTTACCTGAGGGAGGGAGGGAAAGATATGGGTTAGGTTAGGTTTTGCTCTCTCTCTCTCTCTCTCTCTCTCTCTCTCTCTCTCTCTCTCTCCCTCTCTCTCTGTCTCTCTCTCTCTTGTATAACCGCTGATACAGAAGCTTGGTCTCTTATTGCACAAGAGAGAGAGAGAGCGCTTTCTCCCTACACGTGACCAATCCAAACCACACACCGCCCACCACACACCCACACCTCTCAGCCACAATACGAGTATACCACCTCGCCATCCTCACTGCTCACAACTTAACGAGACTTAGCCACGTTCCTCAAGTTGCGTCTCAAGTTTTTGTGCAGCGTGTTAACTCCCCAGTCGGAAACTTTCGTAATTTTCTTCAGTATTTTGCCTTAAGTAGTTTGGCGGCTATAACAGTTCCCAGCACAAGGTTAGACACAATCTATTAAGGCTGCAAATATCTTTGTACGTTCGGATATGTCGTCCTGTTTAGCGGATTGTTTACCTGTTTCGTAAAACCACTTGTTCTTGGGTTATGTCTTTGCCCTTAGGTGCAATCAACATTTCTATTCTGGTGTGGGATGCAGAATACCATACAATACTTCCTTCACCTCAACATGTCTGTCAGGTACCATTATCATGAACAATATGGACGCTAATTGTGTTCCTTTAGGGTATCCCTCCTCCTCACCAGACATAGTTCTATTGGCTACTACTTTGAATTCAACATGAGCTGAGAGGACCATAGATCACTGTATATGTTCCCAAAGGCTTCTTCATTATGCAGTAAGACTGTTCACAAACCTATATGGTCATATGAAACTCTATAAAGTTATACATATCATTACAAGGTCATACATCTGCCTGCATTTGAAAATTTAATGTTTTTCAGAGAAATAGAAAATCAGATGCAAGAGGTTAACATACGGTGCATAATATTACAAAAGTACTTATGATGTGGTCTCCCGAAGGTGTTTGCCAAATCATACGTGTCCATACTAGAATATACCACCATAGACCCAAGCCATGACCATCACAGTATTTCCATGCAACAAAAATACATTTTCGCGTCATTTAATGCGTTTGCACGCCGTGTCAGACCTGTTATATAATAACTTCAACTATTACTTGATCAAGTTCATTTCTCCTAGTATGATCCATTTTCTAAATCTACAGAAACAAAGGAACGTACACTGAGCGGTCGACACGTGGTGTGCGAGGAACCACAGATAATCTGGTCAACCCTCAACAGGTTTTCTCTCATACTTTAATCCACTTCTATAGCTTAAGCAGACAAAATATCAAACCAATTATAAGAATTCAGACTCACCTGTGTTCTTGCTTGATCGGGACTGAGAAGAGAGACAACTATGGATTCTGATCACGTGACTTAAATGAGCAATTCATTACGTTACAATCATGTCGATGGTCGCCATATTTGTTAGTACTCACCTCTACCGCTAGGCGCAGCACTGCCAAGACGCGTTACAAAAAATCCAACAGGAGAAACGCCTCAGTGTCACTTCCATCTCTTTTTTCCTATAACACCAATCAGGCTAAAACATCAATCGTCATGCAATCCTAACTGCACAATGGAGACAATATCTATTCCTCCCTTGTCCTTCCTGACTCCTAGTCACCTCTGAAAATTCCTCGACGGACTCAGACCTGTGTGCTCCTCAACCATCTATTCAGCCATAATTTCCTTGAGCTGGACTTTGCCAGCAAATACACCATTGTGTTCCTCTTGACTCTCTGCCACACGAGTCTTACCCAACTGTTGATGTCTCTGCCATCTGCTGCCACACTCCTGAGCCTCTGTCATCCCACGACCGTCACTGTACCGCTCATAGCGGCAGCTCAAGGCCTCCTCGACCTCCGTACCTCCTAGTGGCCTGCCAGGGCCAGGGTAAGGTACTGGATTATGTGTCGTGTCTTGATCCATTCTTTTCCTGGAGCACCCTGGACGGAGATAAGTCATATCGTCTTCTGTTATCCTGTATCCTGGTTATTATACACATCTCTGTTGCTATCAACAGAATGTCAAATACTTAGCAAATACATAGAAATACCTCAGCTACTCTTTCTGTTGGGTGAAAGAGAAAAGATAATTCCCAAGCCATCATGTCTGTGAACCCTGTTGGAGAAACAATGAAACGATCTATCGCAGTTATACCCATCGTGGCTGATGTGGGGGGATGACATCTGCAGCAGCCTCTGAGGACCTATCCCGGACACACATCTATCGAAGGTATCGAAATGGACTCCAGAGGTCGATGTCTTCGGCTGACAGCGAGGAATGGTTCTCCTGGGCTTCGAGTGACGAACTGCTGCTACTAATACAACATGGCAAATGAGAGCGTCTTCAACGGTGTCGTCATGGCTACAAGACACCGCGTACATTTTGTCATTACATCTACTAAAACCCCAGTCTGGTCGGTGTTTACATCCATGTCATCCACTAACGCCTCATTCAACAAACGAAGCGTTTTATCTTTGTCTTTATTTACACCTAACAGATCCTCCGCTTAGGGGAAATAGTGTCAATTACTTTCGCATCTCACGTACGGAGGACTAGACTCCAGCCTTCCGACCTGACCTAACCTAACCTAACCTAACCTAACCTAAACTAACTCTAAAACTTAAGACAACTACGAAACAATACACACGTAAAACTTAGTCAAACGAGAGAAACAAATTCACGTGAGGCAGCCACAAGGGGAGTACGACTTCCCCTTCCCGTTAGAGTTCGTCTGACGTAAGTAACATCCGTGTTTTTTTTTATTATTTTTTTCTGATCGAGCCAACGCAGCGGCACCATCTGCATACAACTACTGTCGCACCTTCCGTGTTCTTCCGCCACGGTTCAGCGGCACTATAGCAACAACAACACCCCTAGAGTGTGGGGCCAGAGGACAGACCCTGCCCACTGCCCAGCCACAGGCCACTGAGGGTCTGCGTGTGGCGCTGGGGGCAGGGCACGCTATATCCTAATGCGTACAAAGGGTTCTTTGTTCACTCATCCGAGGCGAAAAGGTTTGAACGTCACAGAATTCTATTAATCCCATCTGAAGCTGAAAAATGTGAGTGTGCGATCTGAAGGAAAAGCACGTATAATACAATTGTGAGAATAACTCTTGAGTTGCAACAATGTTGAGTGACTTTACATAATTATGTGAGAGATCTTGCTGTGTCTCGGGCAAAGTTAGTGTTGGTTTGGTTACCAGGCAACAGCTCGGCTTTACAAACTGAGCAGCAAACATTCTCAGAAACACAAAAATTGTTTTATTCTAATGCAATGAAAGCTTGGTTAACGGATACAATGCTGACGTCACAAAGAGTAAAGGTCAAGGATAATCTTTAGCATATATATATATATATATATATATATATATATATATATATATATATATATATATATATACTCACACAAGGCTGAGAGACGGGGCAAGACGCGAGCAAAACCCGCAATAATCTAAGACAACTGGCAGAGGTTAATCTGTTTCCTCCCGACACTCAGCCAAGAACTTAACCAACGTCGTTTTGAGTTCCACTACGGCAGAAGGAGCAGCGGCGCAACACTAGGGTCAAAACCTTCAATGTTGTCTGAAGGAATGACTTTGTTTCGCCAGGATGTACTGTATATATTTTGCTTTTCAGTTTTGGTTTCTGTTCAGAGCAGAACCTACCTTCACTGCGCCTGTCAATGTGTCTGTCTTCTGTCACTTCAGGGCTGAAAAAAAAAGCTCAACAAAAACCTCAGACTTTTGGCCTGACTTCAGGGAACGAATCATTGCTTTCCACACAGACACAGTACAGCACGACGGGCTTCCCCAGTACCAGACGGGTACGTCCTGGGTCGAGCAACTAGAAAATCTTAACCCGAGTCTGGCTCGTCGGGTCGCGTTTCTGGTGCGTCAGGCAATCTTCCTTTTCGTCCTCAGAGCCAACGAGGCTTCACCACCATCACTCCCGGCTAGACCAACTACCGCGACAACTGACCAAGCTACTCCATATATCTATGGTGGAAGACGTGTAATACAGGAGGGGAAACCAACCTCACACCTGCCTCTTCCTGCAGAGCTCAATGGACTATCATCAACTTCACCTACAGAGAAGACATCAACCTGAGCCACACAACCATCACTTTGAACTAGGGACATCAACTTCGGCCATAGAATCATCAACGGTGAGAGCCATCAGCTCAATCTACAGCACCATCAGCCTGACCTACAGAGCTATCGACTTTACTTATAGAGCCATCAACTTGAGTTAAAGAAGCACCAGCTTCATCTATATAACCCTCATCTTCCCGTCCGGAGCCTACGACGTCCATACGTGGGTCTGGAAGCATCACCAGCCCTTCCAGACCCCACACAATCGGCTGACAGCTCTCGTCTCGTAATTACGGAATCAGCAAAGCGTGTGTCAGCACCACTTTGCTGACGACAGTCGTTCCGTCACCGGCAAAATCAGGTAATGATGAGACAAAAGTGGTTTAGCAGTTTGCGGTCAACAGAGAAGTGGATCAAAAGTTAATGAATTAGCTCGATAATTAGGAGTCACTGATGGGAGCGGTTCAGTAGTCAACCACCACTGAAGACGGCATCGCCGTCATCGGCTGTCAAGGGGGAGGGGGAAGCCCATCGCTTTTCTCCCCCGTCCTCCCTTCCCTGCCCATCACCGTCAATATCTCCCTCTCCCTGGGGTTCCAACTGAGGGAGAATATCTCGTCAGCTGGTACTGAAGGCCAGCTGGTAGGCTAGCCATCTGTGTCGTATTAGTAAGCAAGAGGAACGGGCCGGCTTCCACAGCCCCGGCGAATCCCATCGGTGACGCTGTTGTGTTGTTGTGTTATGAGGCAGGCTAGAGAGGCCACATCCAGCGCTGTGCAGGCGAGGAATCTCTCCCAACCTTATGGTACAGATCACAGAGGGTGCTGTATTCCTGCAGCGAGCTGTATATTATTAATACAGCTGTTCCTTTAATAAGGGCAACAGGTGTGGGGGACTGTAATTGTGCTGATGATAACTCCTGCCGAATTAACGATAATCACACGAGGCTCTCAGCGAGGCTAACCCCTTGCGATCGACGGTACGACCCTGGAACACGACAATTCGACTCTTGGGCATGATGCCTTTCTCTGACCTTACCTTCTAGGTAGGATTAGTCAAATTTAGGCCATCGTGAGAGTCGCTCCAACATGATGAAGGATCGTATCGTCGTGCTTAAGGGTTAAATTATCAGTACTCGTCCATGTAAAACTGAGTTTCGAAACAACGATGAAAACGCGTAGATACGCGTCATATTCTTCGAGGCAAGGAGAGCCTATTACGAGGCATGAATGGCCTACTTTGACGCTAGCCAATTTCTTCGTCATTATAGAAAATGTCCTCATCCATTCCGCAGGCATATGGTCCTCATACCTGGCTAAACAACTACAAACTATTCTTTTTTGGTCAAAGAGAAGTGTAAGTAATCAAATGTAAGCTGAAGATGATGATAAATGCATATGAACACCAATCCTCAAAATTCAAATTTGACTCATGCTACGTAGAATGCGTGTGTGTGTGTGTGTAAAGGTCGTCATAAGCTCACCGAAAATAATCATTACCTTTTGTTCTAATCTTTAAGATGACCTAAACACGGTGCCCTTACCTTGCTCCGTCAGGCCGGATATTTACGACCTGAACAGCCTTACAGTCGAGTCGTTACGACTCAAGTCGTGCAAATCATATTCAAATGAGAAAGATGAGAACTCCGGGAGTTCAGTAGACATCAGGTAGGGAGAAGGTAAGGATAAGCTTTATAACGACACATCTTGTGATACAGATTTTGTTTGAAGAGTTGTAAAGCGATATTTTCCATAAATCAAAGACTCTTCTGATGGGCTGAAGAATAAACACTATATAGAGTATTCATGTTGCGATTGTTAAGGTGTCTGTCTGTCGCTGCTGTTCTTCGTTAGTGTAAATAATCAACTGCACGTAAGTTCAACAGCGTCCAGGGATTTGAATTAACCAAGAGACTAAACTTCAACCAGAACTTCACGTCCCTGGTGCCTGCAGGCAACAGCTGAGGGCAGACGACTCTCTACTGAACATGAGTAAACATTAATCTGCTCAACGATTAATACAAGAAGTGTTTGTCATGTCTCTGCCCCAGACGAGTGAAGTGCACATCACAGCCTCCTAAGAAGAGTGTTCGTGCCTTTGGCCACAACTCCTGGAAGATCTTGGTAATCTGGCGACGTTCCCCGGCCAACCCGACGCCAGAGCTCTGGCCGCCACTGAGCCTTCAGAGGTACGGTTCACAGTCGCCTCAGTGGCATGGGGAGGACCTCAGCGCACCGGTGCTGCTGTCACCTCTGTTCAACATTCCCTTTCCATCTGCTGTGTTGTTGCCTCCTCTCCTCTGTTGTTAGGGTATTACCTCGGTCACTGCTCTCATGAGGTGAATGCTTGTGTCCCTTCCTCTCCACCCTGCACCTGGACATATCATCACTACAGACCGTTACGTCTGGGCTCCGCCGAGACTCAACGAGAGAAGAGAAAGCATTGGGTCTCTCCCTTCCCTCAGCGCTCATGGCACGGACGATTGGCGATGGTCCTCAGGGGCCTTGAACCTTACTGCCAAGGACCTGGAACTACACAGGAGACTTCCAGCCTCGCTGGGACGCCAGGGACCATTCTGCATAGTGCCTATTGACGTGTCTCCCTCCCGACACCTTGTCTCAGTCTGTTCCAGCTTGTCGGACCCTGTCGGACCCCGTCGCAGCCTATCACCGCTCGTCAACTCGTCCCTACCGCTTCTCACATCTCCCTCCACCAAGTCTAGTGGACTTATCCCATGGACTTCTCCACACAGTGGGACCGGTCATGAATGTCATGAGAATAAAAACCAAAGAGTAAAATGCAAGGATCTTGGGACGATTATGTATAAGGAGCCTTAATTGGGTCTGAAAACAATAGAATAGTTGATGGAAACCCTGCAAGATTATCGAGATGGTTGGCAAGACAAAGAAATATGAGGTTAGGAGTTGATAATTAAGACATCTGATAATAATAACCATATCACAGACGAAATCTATCGGTTTAATGGCGTTATGAACTACTTGTTTAAGGAATAATTACACACTTTCCTCCCTGAACAACGACCTCACAATAATGTTCACGTTCAAGGTAATTGCAACATTAACTTACTCACACTGGGTCAAAATATGACGAGTATGTTTATAACGGTACTGTTGTCCAAACCCACTGCAGCAGACATGGTAGATCATTCCCTGACACAGCTCTACAATCATTCTTTAAAAACGAATAAAGATTTTTTTTTTCCAGTGATGATGAAGACAGTCCTACGCAGCTCCTGTATGAGGTTAAAGGTTATCTTGCTTGTGGGTGAAGATTGTTGTAATGTTCAAGTTCTCTGTAGCTTTCACTCTCACAAGATGGCTTTAGAAACTCATTAACGCGTAGAAAATATAAAGTTTATTTCGTATTAACAGATTATGTACTACCATTGGAGAATATACGGCTCACGTAAGATTATACAGCATACTAAGGGCATACATAGTCTATGCAATACACAAGCATCCTACGTGACCCGTGCAATATACAAGGGTCACACACGGTGTGTGCAATATACGTACAAGGGTCACACACGGTTTATACAATACTCAACCCGTTAGATCACGTCTGTGAGCACTTTGACTATGTTCCTATTACATATAAATCACCAGAGTCAGTAAAGGGAGACCAACAATCAAAGACAATAATACCTCTCCACACCCGGAAGTGTTGTGTGTCGCAACTGACGACAAGTTGTACAACATAGTTGACGAGGAACTTAGCAAAGTTGTAGAGGGACTTAATTAACTTAATGAAAACAGGAAGAATAATTCTTTTTTTTCAGTGTTCTCCCACTGGCAGCATATTCACTGATAGTTAATGAGAACATCACAGAGTGTTCAAGTTGGTTCGATGTCCGGGTTGCATTATCAAGGACACCGAATATATATTCAGGTCAACAATTAGAAGGTGTACGGGAGAACAATTCTATCTTAAATTACTCTTCACAATAACTTCCTTGTCTTACGTTGCTCCTTACAGATGAGATCACGGAAAACTGAGCGCATTTGCTTCAAACTTGAATATCCAAAAGGAGAGAGAGTTCTCGACATTAAGGAACTGAAACTCAAGTTTAGTACCTCAGCCACAGACTCGCAGGAGAGAAAGTACTTCCAAAGACTGGCAACAGACGAGAGAGAGAGAGAGAGAGAGAGAGAGAGAGAGACATCTGGGTCGCGTGATATTATTTAACAGTTGAGGGAGTTGGTAACATGATTTGGGCTGCTGGGTCGCAGGCAGGATGGCTGGAGCCAAGGAAAAGTGTGAAAGGCTGACTGGAACAGACTGGAAGACAGGCGAGTAGACACAGACGACCGAAGACGTGTGTCAAGAACAGTACCTAACGATGAATGTTGTTAACGAGCATTAGCGTTATCTAACAAGATGTACATCATAGACTAACTACCAATTAAGTCCTCTAATCTATAAACACTACGCACATAGTTAAGTATGTTAGTTGGTCAACAACTATACCTCTAGGAACCAGGAGAAGAAACACTTGGTAATGGAAAAAATGTGATTCTAAGGTCATGGATACGGCGTCTTTGATGACACAAGCGAGGGACTGTTACCCATGTGTGTTGCTGCAGGCCAGCGGTAGAGGGCAGGCCAAGCCCAGCCTGCTCAACACTGCAGGCCAGGCAGGATGTGGTGACGGCTCACGGTGATGAGGTCACGACCAAGGACGGCATTCGTGACTCGTTCGTAAATAAGATGGACGAGCCAGAGACGAACGAGCGAGGTTGCGAACATCGTTCTTGCAGCGCATGTCGCGTGTCCTGTCGTCTCCGTGTGGCTGACGACAAGCAAGATGGACGAGCCATCTCCAGCTCCCAGCATGACGCTCCGAGCATCACTCTTGCGGCGCGCGGGGTCGTGGCTCCTGCTGCCTCCCTGATCTTGTAAACATGAAGGATGAATCTGCTCTGCAGCTCAAGTGGCGGCGGCTGTCCTCATGTCTGGTGGGCTGTCTGCTGCACTTGGCTGCACTTGGTGCAGCTGCTGCTGCTATTGTAGTAATATGGATCACTGGGAAGGCATCCAGTGTAGTGGACATGATCGCAGTTGAGACGAGTTATAACATCATTACAAATTCGTGTCTGTGTGGAGGGAGCATCACACTCGTGTAGTCTCCCTACGTCTCAAGCTTCCAACATAACGACACATGTAACTCCAACCGCGTCTCCGTCCACCTGCCTCTTCCCTTCCCAGGCTCACCCGCGTCTCTATCATCTTACTTTGTCCCTGAAGAAATGTTTCCCTCCGGCTTCTTCTGCCGGAGATCCTACCTAGTCCCGCGGGTCTTCAGTTCCAGAGTAATTCAAAGAAGTGGTCGATGTTAACAACATCGGGGCGTTGCCTCCTGCTGTGTGTGCGGGACCGGGTCTTCTATCATCTTAGGTAACTGTACTTAACGCTGGCAGCAACCTGGTTACGGCATTCTTGTAGCGCTCCAGGAATTGTGAGTGATTCCTCAAGAGAAGAAACTGCTGAAGTACACTCCAGCTTGGGTCAAACACAAGGTATGTCAGTATCTTGCCGACTGTCTAACTGTCCAACTACCTGAAGGAAATTACGACACAGACCACAATATAGGTAGTTTGCATTTCTCACCATCGTCCTCGTGGGGTTCCCGGTGATCACTTCGGCGGAAAGTTATCTTTAATGATCTTTTTTTCTCTGGCTGATTACTTTTAACTTTTTGCACCAGCCACAGTCGGCTCTGTCCTCACCATTTCCTGTTTTTATTATCTTAGTCCTTCATCAACTTCAAATTTCAAGCGTTGTGTGTTATCTTGGCATTTCCAATATGCTCCGCAAACACATGTTTTACTATTCCCTGTTTCTTTTTGCTATTTTCCATTCCTTTTTGTTCGCACTAACATCGTTATTCTTTCGTTGTACAGTTTGCTATTTCTTTGTACACTCTGTTGACTGTCGTAACAATGCCCGCTCCTCAAACTCGATCTCCATATCAGTTTCCTGAACGCAGCTGTTTGGGTTTCCACAGTTATATTCCATATCATTTCATTCGTTTGTCAGAGTCCACAGTTTATATGTGAGCACTTCCTCATTCTTTACGTGTTACGGTTCAAGCGCTGTAAGGGCTCTTCCCAAGTGTGTGTGTGTGTGTAGGTAGGCAGGTATGCATGTGCATGTTTTTATGTGTCTGTGTGCGCATGTGTGCGTGTTTGTATGTCATTTCCCACTGAGTCTCGGAAGGGAATTCTCCACTCGTGTGACCCGCCTCTCAACCTCTCTTTACTAACTTACGATTCCCTGAGCCTTCTGTTCTCTGTGTTCACTACTCGCCACTCTAACTCGCTCCACTCTGATCAACTGTAATAATGTAGAAGAGTTGCCCTCACATTTGTCCTCACTCTTCACTGGGTTAGTTCGTGTTCTGCGCTGCAGTCGCTCGTCTTCTGTGCCGAAGAATTTCTTGAATTCGATACTGATCAACTTAGGAGTTTCAGCGACGTCTTTCTCCGTCTGTCTTCCCTCCAGCGTTGCGGCCCGTCCACGGCTACAGACGTGCCCGTCCCTGTACTGTACTGTACTGTACTGTACTCTTCATGCTACAAGTACAACATTGCCTTACCCTCGGCTGAACCCTACCTAGCATAACACTATCTTGTCACCTTAACTCACACGACCACGTGGTGACGCACACTTTAATTGGAGTCTGATATGTGAGAATCGAAGACAGCGTCCACTTATCTACGTAATTGTTATATACATCGGTATTCTGTAGTTTACATCAGTATTCAGTAGTTTGCTTCAGCGTTTAGTGGTTTACATTCACTACAGTACTGTTGTTTCCTGGTAGCGAGCTGATTGCCAGGCGAACTTTAACTTCCTTCAAATGGATTCCAGGAACATACAAGCCATTGCTTGGTCTTATTCCATCCTTCCTCCCTCTTGGTAAACGCTAAACGTGATGGAACTCCTTCTACGCCAATAATCCTTCAACCTCCTCTTCCTCCTTCGCTCTCAGGGAAATTCCACGGCGTGAAAAATTCCCTCCACTTTGCATACCATCCTTGAGGGAGGCCCTCCCTCCCTCTCCCTCGTCGGTCTATTACGTCACTCCAACGTGCCAGCGCCTACTAGCCAATCAGGAGTCCGCTCATTTACTCCAACGGCCAATCAGATCTTGTGACCAGTAACTGAAGAGGAGACTTCGCCGTGATTGGCTGGATTGTACCCAGTCAGGCGAGGAGGAGCCACGTGTGCTCACGACCTTTTGTCATGTCTCAAAATTCATCAAATATCTTCGCCATATTGTCAGGGTCAACAGTCCACTCTGGCATTGTCATTATGATTATTATTTTCATTATTACTATTTTCATCATTCCAATAACCCCAGGAACCCTTTTCTGGCTTTCTTGCAGCTACGAGGCTGCACTCCAAGCGGGTGCAGGGTAATGATGGATTCCTCTGGAACGAGAGGTTCCTCGACAAGACTGTACTCTTCTCCGTCCACTGACGATGATGATACAGCCTCGATGAAGGTGACCTCTCTCTTGCAGTGTACCCACGAGCAAGCGGAGTCCGGTAACAACCTCCCTACTGGTTATGCGTCTTTGAACAACACTTCAACTGTTAACACAAACAGCGACGGACCGCTGGGTCCTCTGGAGACCGTCTGCGACACCAGAAAGATACATAAAACACCATTTAGTCCGGAGAGGACAGAGAAGCACAGACACATAACCTCGGTGTATCACAACAACCATCCCACAAGTTAGAGGGATGGTCCACTTACCTCTCCTTCCCACACCAGTGACCTACACATCAAAGCTTCTCGCATTCTCCATCATCAGGCGCTGCTAACGTTTGCACCGAAACGTTTCAGACGACCTCATTTTACCTCCGTGTCTCCTCGACGACCCCCCCCCCTTCCTCCTCCTCCCCCCACCGCACCCTCTCCTATACGGTGTGTGTGGGGGGGGGGGATGGTCACGCTGCTGAGTCATGCAACCAAGTCAGACGGGGCCAGAGACCAAGACACGTCAAGTCATGGCGTTCCACCGTTTCAAATGAGGTCATATGACTTTCTCCGAGGTCACACTGGGTCATACTGTCATATGAACTTTGACTTGGTTGCACCGGGTCATGCAGGGTCACGCAGGGTCACGCAGGGTCATGCAGGGTCGGGAAGGTTATAAAAGGTGACTAGTCCGAGAATGTGACTGGGTCATGCAGGATGAGACTGCATACTTATCAACACATTTCCCTCCCTCACTACTCTCCCTCCCTCACTACTCTCCCTCCCTCACTACTCTCCCTTCTTCATCTGTGACGCGTCCTGGTACACAATCCGTAACATGAACACTTAAGGTTCAGAGTCGGTTCGCAGTTACAGCAAACAACTAAATTTCTTTGTCTGAGAATCACTGAGAGTCTGGCCCAACTTCTCCTTTATCCTCTCTCCTAATCTTAATGTCTTTAATATTCGATTTTTATTTTCTGACTCTGCCTCAGTGTTCCACTCCTTGTTCTACGGTTATAACCTATCTATCTATACTATATGTGAAGGGAGTTCTACACTCGAGTGTGGGTGATAAATAAATTAAATTCATATATTACGGGGAAAGAGTTCTACACTCGTGTTGCCTCGTCTCTTTAGCTCTATGTATACACACACACACACACACACTCACACACACCCTAGCCTCTGCCTCGAACCTAGTGTGTGTGTGTGTATGTGTGTGTGGTGTGGTATGGTGTGGTGTGTGTGTGAGGTTATACATCGGTATTCCCAAACATCTTAATTCCGAAAGCTTAACCCCTCCAGTATGACGACTTATAAGTACCATGACTTACCGCTTTAAGTGCGTCAGTCGTCACACTCACAAGGCAGAGTCATCGTGTCCACGGGGTCAGGTCATCGTGATGACGGGGTTGAACCCGCACACAGACAACCCGCCTCTAGCCACCCGCCGCTGACCTCCACAGGTAATTGAATCAATCGGACACGCCAGCAATGTCGGCCAGTAAATATGGCGCGGTAAAACATTTAGCGTTGTGCCTTATTATTCGTTATGCGTTTGCCGATGTCTCGTCGACCGTAATGACTTTTTACCAACAGTCATTTTTCTAATGCACTTGCCGACTGCTATCTGTTGAGGAGCGAGACAGCTACACTGTGCACACGGGCTAACGGTGGAATACATTTCATATTTTTCACAAGCAACTCCAAATGTATGTCCGGACAAAGTTCCACCGAGAATTCGATTTGGATAAGTAATACTCGGCAAGCCACTGCGTCACATGGTTACTGTGTGGCCGCTGGTAACTGAAGGGTTGGCCGTTGTGATGTCTGTTTCTTTCCCTACACCGCTAAACCTTGGAACTCTTTACCTTCTCGAGTCTTTCCTAGCACCCAACACCTGGCCCTTTATAAAAGGCAGTTTTTCAATTTCTTCCAATAATCTTAAATCGTATTTCCTCTTCTCTGGAGCCTTCATAATAATGAAGGGAATTAGTGAAATAGAAACTTCTCGCGTAGTGCCACCTTGTGGGATGACCAGCAGGCTGTGGCTCAGAGAGATGAATGTGTACCATACCAGACAAATGGGACAATGTCGTTGTGAACTGAGGTCATATATGTCGAGATACAAGACCTGCGTCCACAGTGTGAAGCCACAGGTGTGGTAAGTCTGTCTGGGGAAGTACAGTGATGGGACGGCATCCATCACTACAGCATTCATTTAGCAACTCTGGAAGAAAATATCTTCCGTACGGACCAGGAACCACAGACCAGCAACTCTGGCGTACAGACTAGCAACTGTTCACCAGTGACTCTGTCACACACAGCAATAACTCTGCGGTACACACCAGCAGCTCATCAGAGTACCACCACTGATAGAGCTTTGAGTTCTTCACTCAATATCATTACAAAATCGTTCATGAACTTTAATATATATATATATATATATATATATATATATATATATATATATAATGAAATTCTGTGATTACTTACATACCAATGAAGAATAAAAATTTTTTTTGCTGCGCCACGTGGAACAAGCTGGAGAGAGAGAGAGAGAGAGAGAGAGAGAGAGAGAGAGAGAGAGCACCAATTTGGGCCAAGCTGGTCTATTATTATCTCTGGGTCATATTTCAGCGACTGCCGTCTACAGTATTTCTCATATCATTCACACTCTCCATTACTTTTTAGTGTTGTGTCTAGCCTTTACTTGGCTGTAACATCACCGGTTCCGTTCCGTAAATGTAAGAAGCCAACAAAAAAAGGCGAGGCCTGAAAAAGCGCTCGTAGTTTAGTTGGGTATGAACTAGCGAAGTCGTCGGTCGGATCCGTTTTCTTTCTCTCGATTTACCGGTCCCTCGCCAGATTTTCTGGCCAGGTGTTAAAAGTGAACACCTTCACTCACATTTATCTTCTGTAGGTTGGACTTCAAAGTCACGCTTATCAAGGGTAACTTCATTTGATTAAACTCACGTGTACTGGGTAGGACTTCCTTCAAAGTTAGGAGTACAAGGGAAAACTTAATCCGAAGTTGAATCGGAGGAAAACTTCATTCAGACTTACACACACGGACCAAGGAGAACTTTGTTCACATCTCCCCGCACCATGAAGAACATCGTTCATAAACACTGTGTTCTCTTGAACTTCACAAATCTCCAGTTCCGCACTATGTTCTCTAGAGACCGTGGGTCGCCAGTACTTCACTGTGTTCTCTGGAGACCGTGCGTCGCCAGTAATACACTGTGTTCTCTAGAGAACGTGGGTCTGCAGTACTACTCTGTGTTCTCTAGAGACCACAAGTTACTTGTACCACAGTGTTCTCTAGAGACCGGTGGGTCGCCATACTAGCTAAGTCAAAGTCCAGAACACATCCAATTTTGCCCCATGATGACTGGGAACGTATCCCGCAGGTACACCACAACAGACCTTACGCCGGGATGACACACGGGTGTAAATGTCGTGGAGGCGGCAGACCACACGCTATACTGGACCTCTGAATTATTGAGCAGTGTGTTGGGAGGACCTCTGGTGGCGTTCACTTGCAGGAGGGGCAGTGAGAGAGAGAGAGAGAGAGAGAGAGAGAGAGAGAGAGAGAGAGCTTACTCACTTATTAACACTTAGGACGCGATTTTGCAAAAAGGCAGGGCTTGCGCGTAGAGCTCACCGTAGAAAGAATATAGAGTTAACGAAGAAAGAGTCACGCGGGTTAGGTGCTGTCAAACTTGGCGTGCGCGATATGCAGAGATTGTGTGTTTGTGGACTGAAAGCCACGTGTGGGTGAGGCAGAAAGGAAAGACAGCAACCTGGGCCAAGGGAGTGGCACTTGACAGCCAATGAAGTGTAGGATCACGAGGCAGCCGTCACTAAGAGATAGATAGAGGGATAGAGAGAGAATAAGGTCACAAGGTTTGGAACAATATACAAGATCATTATTATTATTATTATTATTATTATTATTATCATCATCATTATTATTATCATCATTATTATCATTATTATTATTATATTATCATCATTATCATTATCATCACTATAATCATTATTATTATTATTATTATTATTATTATTATTATTACTATCATCATTGTTATTATCATTATAATTATTATTGCTTTTATTGTTATTATCATTGGCATTTTCATCTGTCAGGTAGATACAGTAAAGCTTCCTCAGTACATAACGTTGCTGTACTTCATAATTCTAACTGGTCGTTATGGCATCATATGCTGTACTGATGCTGTTAACTGGCACTTCGTTATTAGGTTCAGTGAACTATATCTACCATGTTGAAGGTTCCAGTCACTGACAAAGGTCTTTTCCGAGGCAAGGCCTTAACATAAGCAGAATATAGGACGCAGGAGAAGTAAGGAGAGGAGAGGAAAAATGATGTATGAGAATCTGAGGCAGTGGAAAGTCTGCCTAATAAAATGAGTAAGGTGGTAGGTTGTCGGGAAAGACATTGAGAAGGTAAAGATTTCCAAAGCTTAGCGGTGTAGGGAAAGAAACAGACATCACAACGGTCCACCCTTATGTTGCCGAGTATTACGTGGTCTAGCTAATGACGGAGGCATAAGGATATTTTTATATACATCTATATGCATATAACTGGTGCCTCTTCTAACTCATATTATCGTGACTTACAACTTCATGAGAATATTCGTAGTAATATGAATATTTCATCTACCAGGCAAGAGAATTCCTGGTATTTTGTCTGAGAATATTTCGTTAATATCTTAGAGTTTCTCATCACAATCATGTTCAATCTGCGTGTGCTAATTTAAAATCATTTGTGTCCGTCCCTTCGAGTATGACCAAATAATTTCGTTATCACTTTTGATAATTAAAAGATATTAAAGAGAAATGTACTTGCCATCACAGTCTCACTGGAAATACATAAAATCATAAAGAGAGACTTACATATTTCACTCATATTTACATCTTTCGATAAGAAATAATTCCACAGACTTTCAAAACTCAAATGCGACCAGGAAAATCTCACTTCTGGATCTTTAAAAAATACTTCTGCACTCCAATTTTCTGTTGCATTAATAAACAGATAAAAAGAAATGCAATACAGTAATACAACAGGCCGTAACTACCGTTCCCACAACAAATATTGACAGACAGTAGCAGCAAAAGACCCACACCATCATTTTCTAAACACGGTACCAGTACCTCTTGATGTCCTCTCTTATCCGCATAATTGTTTCTCATTAACTCTGCTCATACTGCCGTGCCACATTTCAAACTCCTCCCACTCTTAGCTGTACGAGTCGCGTCAGTCTATATGATATTTCACCAAAGGTAATTTCTTTTTCAAAGGCATTGTGATGTTTTTGTTTTCATGTATAATCTTCTTGAAATATTACTGGCACCAATCCTTTACTGTGACAATTGTTACCACACTCCGGCTTGTTTCCGGAATACACTTTTTTTCAGTATTCTATTTTGTCAATAGTCAAACCTTTGAGCACTGTTAGAAGTGAGAAATGACTTATAGATTGCGTGTGATGACAGGTTTCTACGGTAGTGTGTAACACTTAATATCAATAAGTTGACTACGTATACCCCTAGAAAGTAGACTAAAATGTATACTGAATCCCCGGCCAATGAGAAGGAGGGATCAGGTAGTGAAGTAATGGCCCCTTCCACGACCTCTGCAAATTGAAGACATACTCCTGCGACAACACTTCCTTCTGTGACTCTGCTGCCAGCGAGAGGGAGGCCTCAGGTCGTACTGTATTGGCCTCTCCCAGTACCCCAGCTAACTCAAGGATTATCCCATCCCCTATCCTTGGAGCAACCCATTAGGTAGTAGGCTGTTGACAACAGCCGCCCAGGGTGGTACTACCGTCCTGACTGAGGAGCG
>JAYMFT010424007.1:0-17494 GCA_038088735.1 Panulirus argus
AGGATATATGTTTCAGAGGTGGAGAGAACAAGGAGAAGCGGGAGACCAAACTGGAGATGGAAAGATGGAGTGAAAAAATTTTTTTGAGTGATTTTTCGGTGCCTGAACATGCAGAAGTGTGAAAGGCGAGCACAGAATAATGTGAAGTGGTACAATGTGGTATACTGGGGTCGATGTGCTGTCAGTGGACTGAACCAGGACATATGAAATGTCTGGGGCAAACCATGGAAAGGTCTGTAGGGCCTGGATGTGGATAGGGAGTTGTGGTTTTGGTGCAGATTTGGCCTTTTTTCATCTGTTTCCTAGTGCTACCTCATTGACACGGGTTGGTGATGCTGTTTCCTGTGTATTTATGTATGTATGTGTGTGTGTATGTATATATGAGTGGTTGGTTCTGTCTTCGTCTGTTTCCTGGTGCTACCTCGCTGATGTGGGGAAAGGTGATCAAGTATTATAATAATAATAATGAAATATATATTATTTATTTTTTTTATTGTGCTTGATCGCTGTTTCCCGTGTAGGCGGGGTAGCGCTGGGAAACAGACGAAGAAAAACCCATCCCCCCGCATACACACATATATACATACATGCACACACATATATATATATATATATATATATATATATATATATATATATATATATCAACATACATACATACATACATACATACACATACACATATACACATGTACATATTTAGATTTGCTTGCCCACATCCATTTGAAGATGGCAGTGATAAGTGGTTCAAGCAAGGGGGTTCTGCCCATAGGGACAGATGGTGGGATTACCTACAGATTATTACTGGAAGTTTTCTGCTTATCCCTGAAGAGAGCAGAGCTTTCTTACTTCCCTGGTTCAGTGACTGACATATGTTAGAGAGATATGGATTTATAGAATTTACATCAGTAATTGATGGCATCTTTGCCAAGAGAAAGATTGATGTGCAGACTTAGTGTTTTGATGATCTTATGACATAGTGACAACATCAGTATGAATGTGGAACTCTTTACTGCTGTTATGATAGGTTTCTACATTTATTGTCCCTCAGACATTTTAATTACTTTCCATCTTCTTACCTTCAAGTATGAGTGACCCAATAGCAATGCTCAGAACACTTACTCAAGAGTTCTGCATGCTATGTTTAGAAGCTGTGAATATAGATTTTTACTCATAATAATGTAATACATTAGTGTTACAGTAGAACATGATTTAATATAACAGTCTCGATGCAGCACAGGCATCTGAATTACTCCAAATTTTTCTTTATAATGAGCTATCACGATGTAACATGAGCCTAGTTAGCCATGCACTTCTGGGTGCCAGTGCTGCAAATACCATGCTTCCCACTGCGTCAGTTCTCTGCTAGCACTGAAAGAGTAAGGACAAATCATTTATGCCTTATATATTTTTACACTTCTGCCCATTTTTTTATTATTATTACATTGGAAACTCCAGCCAAGAGCAAAAGTTCTCATCAGGACCTGGCCTTATGTGAAATATAAAGAGGATAATGAAGGAGAAAAAGAAGAAAGGAAAAGTATCTAAGAATTTTGGAGGAAGTGAAAAACCTTCCTTTTAAAAAGTGCCAGATCATAATCACTGGGAATTCATGAAAGGGTAAAGAGTTCCAAAGCTTTAAGGTGAAGGGAAAGAAACAGTGATCAAAACAGCCAACTTTTGAGTTACCAGTGGCCATGCAGTAATAATGTGACAGAGCAGCTTGCTGAGTATTGTGTGATCTAGCTAATGGTGGGAGCACACAATTAACCAGCTCTTAGAAGGAAAAACCAAAGTGATACCTATAGAAGAGGGAAAGTGAACCAACATTGCAACATAGGGCAAGTAGGTCAAATTTTGAAGTTAGCCTGGAAGAGTTGATGGGTTAGGCCATTTTAAAATAAGGATGTAGAACTAGATACCATCCCAGATGTGAGAGCATTGCTCCATAAAAGGATGGATCAATCCTTTGTGTAAGCAGAGCAACTGTTCTGAAGAGAAGAAATTTTGACATCTAATTGGGACTTCTAGTTTCATAGAGGCAGGCTTATCTGTTTCTGTAATGTGAGGTTTCCAAGATAGTGTGGATGTCATAGTAATATCAAGTATGTTCGTTGAGTCAAGAGATCGAATTACAGATCTGTCAATGGAGAGGAAAGTTGCAGGGAATTTTTTCATAGGGAGGTGAACAGAAACTAGGTCAAGGAAGCATTAAACTTGACCAGATTTGCTACACCACACTGAGGTATCCTGTTCAAATTTATTGAGGAAGGTGTGCCCAGATGAGATGCAGATCAAGTGAGAGGAGAAGGAACAGATAGAAAGGATGTGGAGGAATGCAGTGGTAAGTCATTGGCATATGAGTGCATTGTTATTTGTTGAAGAAAAGATATTGTTGATGAAAAGAAGAAAAAGGTGTAGGAGACAGGACAGAACAGTGAAGGACACCACTGTTGATGGAGAAAGGGAAGGGCTGATCCATCAATAACCACAGAGATAGATAGGCCAGAGAGGAAGCTAGATATGATAGAGCAAAGTGATAGAGGGAAGCCAGGAAAAGGGAGATTAGAGATGAGACCCCAGTGCAACACCCTGTCAAAACCTTTTGATATATCAAGGGCAACTACACAAGAGTCCCCAAAAACTTAACTGGGACAATGACTAGGTATTGATAGGTTAAGAAAGAAAAGGAAGTGGGAGTTGAAAGGGATTCAGAGACTTTGGAAATAGTAGATGTCATAGCAACAGGATGATACTGAGAAGGGCTAGAATGGTCATCCTTCTTAGGGATGGGTTGTGCCAATGCATGTTTGCAAGAAGGAAAAGTTTTGTTTTTTGGACATAAACAGAACAGACAAGCATTTGCAGGTACAACTTTTAAGGCACAGTCTTCTAGCACATGGGTATGGATGCCATCAGGTATATATGCCTTGCTTGTGTCCAAAGAGAGAAGCGCTTTTTGGATAGTTCAAAAGTAGATTATGGGTAGGGGCATAGGATTAATAAGAGGATGAAAGAATGGTAGAGTTATCTAGGGTAGAGTTAGAGTTGCTTTATCTATGGAAGTGACAGCTGTAGGACCATCTGAACAAAGGGTGATAGAGAGGTAGAGTGACAGAAGTTGTTAGTGATGCCCTTAATGAACCTATCAGTGGATGAAGAGGAAAGGTTATTACAATTCCTTTGAATAAAGGAATGCTTTGCTTCACAAATATCATACTTGCTATGATTATGGGCACTAATAAATGCTGAATGGAAATCAGAAGGGGAGTTTTTCTAAGTCTTACATGCATGATCCCTTGCATGAATAGCCTAAGAACAGGAATGGTTGAACCATGGATTGGAAGGAGTGACTGTCTTGGAGGAAGAGGGGATAAATGCTTCCATATCCATAACAATAACCTCTACTGTGCATCTAGCGGAGATAGAAGCATCACCACATAGAGACAGTAAGTAACCCAAGGAAAGTTTGGAACAAATTTTTGAGTTGCCAATATTTACTTTAAGAAGGGGCTACTGGAGGGATATGTGCCATTGCAATAGATACATTCAAAAGAATTAGGTCAGATGAATCAACAGGAGTTGAGATTTTGCAGCTACAGCATGAAGGATTAGGGATGAAAAACAGAACCAGAATATTAGGAGAGTGGTCACAGTGGTTAGGAATATGGATGAGGTGGAAGACAATTTGCTCTAGATATTGTTGAGAATGGAGAATCTGGGGGCTTCAGTAACCCCAGTCATCTATATGGTAGGAGGTCAACCATTGTACCCCTAGTACAAGTGGGCTTGTTCAAGATAGAGAGACTTCTTTTAACAGAACTTCTTGTGATGGATTTTCGTGTAATGGACATTTAGAAATATATCCATTTACTAGATACACCATATTTTATGGTATATAAAATGCACTTTTTTCAAAGACATGTTTCAGAAGTCACCCTGCATCAAATACACTGACTGTAACACTGGTATTAGCCTGAATTTCAAGCATCATCATATATCATACAGGATCTGAAATCCTCTGTATTTTATAAACCAGTACCTTGTAAATGATCTTGAATGATTTATTTTATACATTAAAGTTATAACTGGAGTATCAAATGAGCACAAACCATGCAGTGTTTTAGATGTTTCAGAAGATGATGTAGTAATTTGCCTCCCCCACCAGTACCTGAGGAATAAGGCTCCATACTTTCCTCACCAGTATCTGAGGAACAGTGCTATTTGCTCCTCCACCTGTATCTGAGGAACAAGGCTCCTCACCTGTCACACCAGTATCAGTGGAGCAAGGCTCCTCACTTTGCTCACCAACTTCTGAGGATAATGGCTCATCACCTCCCCACCAGTACCTAAACAATGAGGCTCCTTGCCTCCCCCACAAGTATATGAGGAACATTGCCCCTTGTTCCCCCCACCAGTGTCTGAGGAACAAGGCTCTTTACCTTCCCACTAGTACCTGATAAATGCCAGTCTTTGCCTTCTTCACCAGTATCTGAGAAACAGTGCTCCAAACTTTCCCTGCCGGTATATACGGAACAAAGCTCTTTGCCTCCCCTACCAGAACCAGAAAAACAAATTGCCTCACCTGGTGAATGGAATGAACAAAACCCATCGCTTCCCCACCAGCACCAGATGAAGTAGACTTCTTGAGGAAAAAGGCTTTTTGCCTCCCCCACCAGTACCTGAGGAATAGTGCTCCTCGCCTACTCCACCAGTGCCTGAGATTGTTGCTTGGATTAGTTTCCTTTACTACTGAAATGATACTTTATAATAGCGAGAGGATGTAAAGAACCAGACAGTCCATTGCATTTTTAGTTGCATTGTAGGATTTCTACACAAGGAATAAGCAAATTATCTCCCACCCTACCCACATTCCTGACCGCTGTGACCACTCTTCTAATATTCTAGATTTATTTTTCACCTCTACTCCATCCCACTGTAAATATAAAATCTTGCCCCCAGTTGGTTCATCTAATCACACTTTGAGAAATGTATCTATTCTAACAGCACCTCTCCCTCCAGCAGCCTCTTCTAAGCGTAAATACTGGCACCTCAGCAAAGCTGACTGGAATAACTTTCGTAACTTCTTTTCTGACTTTCCTTGGGTAAATTACAGTCTCTTATGTGGTGATGCTTCTTTCTCCACCAAATGCAAAGCAGAGGTTATTCTTGTAGGAATGGAAGCACTTATCCCCTCTTCTTCCAAGATGACCTCTTCATCCAATCCATGGTTCAACCGTTCCTGTTCTGAGGTCATTCAGGCAAAGGATCTGGCATATCAGGCTTGGAAAAACTCTCTTTCCTCTGGTTCCCATTCAGCTTTCATCACTGCCCATAATTGCTGCAAGCACATTATCCAGGAGGCAAAACATTCCTTTATTCAGAGGAAGTGCAATAACCTCTCCTCGTCATCCACTGATAGATCTTCTGGTCTTTAGCTAAGGGTATCTCTGACAACTTCTGTCGCTCTACCTTCCCTTCACTTACCCGCTCAGACTGTACTATATCTGTCTCCCCATAGACAAAGCAACTCTCTTTGGTTCCCATTTCTCCTCTAACTCCACCTTGGATGACTCTAACATTACTTCACCCTCTGATGCTCCTCTTACTAACCCTCTGCCTCTTCCCATAATCTCTTTTTGGACTGTCAGAAAAGCACTTCTTTCTTTGGACATGGGCAAAGCTTATGATCCTGATGGCATCCATCTCCATGTACTGAAGGAGTGTGCCTCTGAACTTGCACCTGTGCTTGCTTGTCTCTTCTGTTTCTGTTTAAAAACCAAAACTTTTTCTTCTCCTTGGAAACACGCTGTGATACATCCCATCCCTATGAAGGGGGTGACAATTCTGACCCCTCTAACTATCATCCTGTTTTTTTGATATCTATTATTTCCAAAGTCTTGAATCCCCCCTCAACTCCCATCCTTAAACATCTCAAAAATCACATTTTTTTCTCTGATCACCAGTATGGCTTCCATAAAATGAGATCCACTAGTGATATTCTTTCCTATCTTACTAATGTCTGGTCATCATCCCTGAAACATTTTTGGGAGTCAAATGTAGTTGCCCTTGACATATCTAAGGCTTTTTACAAGATATGGCATTGGGTTCTCATCTCTAAGCTCCCCTCTTTTGGCTTTCCTCCCTCTCTGCTCCTTCACATCTAGTTTCCTCTCCATCCAATCTATCTCTGTGGTTGTTGAGAGATCAGCCTCCCCCCTTTTCTCCATCAACAGTGGTGTCCCTCAGGGTTCTGTCCTGTCTTCTACATTTTTTCTCCTTTTTTTAACGATTTCCTTTCCTCCACAAACAATCCAATGCACTCATACACTGATGACTCAACACTGCAATCATCCATATCCTTCATTTCTGCTCCCTCTTCTCTCACTTGATCTGTGTCTTGTTTTGACACAGCTTCCTCAAAAACTCAGACTTCTACAGGTTATCTCAGTGGGGTACACAAAATCTAGTTATGTTTATTGCCTCCAAGACCCAATTTCTACCCGTCTATCTGTCGAAAACTCCACACAACTCATGTCTCTCCTTTGATGGTTCTGTAATTCCACTTCTTGATTCAATGAACATACATGGTATTACTGTAACATCCACTCTTTCTTGGAAACCCCACATTATAGGAATAGCTAAGTCTGCCTCTAAGAAACTGGGTGTCCTGTCTAGATGTCATAACTTCTTCTCTCCTGAACAGTTGCTCCGTTTATATAAGGAATTGATTTGTCTTTGTATGGGGTACTCCTCTCCCATTTGGGGTGGTTCGAGCTCTGTATCCTTACCTGACAGAGTTGAGTCGAAAGCAGTCCGACTTATAAACTGTCCTTGGCTAACTTCCAAACTTGACCTCCTTGCCCTACGCTGCAATGTTGGTTCACTTTCCCTCTTCTATAGGTATCACTTTGGTTTTTGCTCCCGAGAGCTGGCTGATTGTGTGCCTCCACCACTAGCTAGACCATGCAATACTTGGCAAGCTGCTGCATCACATGATTATTGTGTGGTCATCGGCAAGTCAAGGGTATGCCGTTCCCTCCCTACACATCAAAGCTTTGGAACTCTCTACCATCTCATGTCTTTCCCAGTAACTATGACCTTCTTTCACTCTCAAAAACTTGTAAATACTTTCCCCACTGTCTTTTCTTTTTCCATTTCTTAATTCTCTCTATATTTCAAGTAAGACCCAGCCCTGATATGGGTTTCTGTCAGTGACATATGGCTTTCACAACCTTTTCTCTCTTAACCAAACCAGTTTACATGGCTCTCCCACTTTGTGTACCATCCTGACCCAAACACCGTACATCTGCCATCCTATCATTAAACACATTCAATAATCCTTCAAATTACTCATTCTATCTCCTCCTCACTTCATCACTATCGATTATCTTTTCTGTCACCTTTATCGGTTTGTATTAGTTCCCTTGTTTTTCAAACACTGTTAACCTCCTTCCAAAACATCGTATTCTCCCTAAAGTTTACTGATGCTCATCCACTCCAACTTTCATTATCCCTCTTTTTCAACCCCTGCATTTTCCTCTTGACCTCCTGCCACTTTCTCTCACACATCCCCTAATCATATGTAACATGTTAGAAGCTGAGGGGCTTATTTGTGTTGCAGTAAGTAAGATCAAGGGCTAAGCCAGTCATCCTTCTTTGAAACATGAAAGCCATAGTCACTGGGAAGCTGTAATGAATAAAAAAAAGGAAATAGAAGCATGTGAGGATAACCAGTGTTGCCCACATCTGTGTCAACCTATTACATCAATTTACTATTTCTAATGTTAGCAGTTAATACTGTTTTAGGAATCTAAAAACAAGGAATTAAGGGCACAGATCATTAACAAAACAGCAGTAATATAGGAGAATGTCAAGAAGGTGAAATCGGCCATTGGTACCTCTCACTAACCCTACTCTCATCTCAAGCCTCATGGGCAAAGACACCAGTCATTGGCACTCTCAAATCATCTAGCTAGTTCAATGATCAAATATCACACTATAAAGGACAACATAATGATGGAAGGAAAATGATGTAAAGCTCTCCTGTAAGCTGTAGCATCAATTAGTTGTAAGCTATGCATAGGGATTAAATGCCTTGTTACCACATAACATGGCATCTGGAATTATAGCAAACCTACCCATAAAAACCGGTGAACTTCTAAACATCATATTTGCAGAGTTTAAATAAGAAACTGTAGTGAGAAAGTGACAATTAGTGACATGCAGGACTGAAGATGCACATTATTTAGCTAATTAATCAAGGAATAAAAGTGCCCTCAGAACTCTTGTATGATAAAAGCATGACAAACTAAATGAGTGTTGGCTAAGTCAGTCTTGGAACAGTGTAGGGACAGCTAACTACATGTTGGTTGGTGAAGTAAGACTCGTTCCTTGTAAAGACAATCCGTTAGTAAAGTGCCTACAGGTTTGCTGATGGTTTTTACTTTAACAGGGCACACACTCTGGTGAGGACCCAAGCTCAGATAAGTATCATAGATTTGGTGAGAGTCTTAGCAATGGTGAAATGCAGAAGGGGAGGGCACAGTGAAAATATTAGCCATACCAGTGATGCATTCAGGGTGTGCTTGACTTAGCAGGTGCAGTATGCAGCTGTGAACAGAGGACTTAACAAGTATGGTCCACTGCTGGAGGAAGGCATGCACAGATGCATGGACAGACCTACACCACCCTGCATGTAAGAATTCAAAAGCATAGGAACAGCACATTTTATGAGTTGATGGCTTTGGAGGACATTGACTCCATCAGATGAACAGTGGGACACAGTTGTGTATTGTCCAGATACGAGTGAAGATGAGTTGATGTAGTGCAATGAGGTGATATGCCATGAAGCAACCTTTAACACCAGATGCCTTTAGTAAACTGGCATATCATCATCATGATGTGTGGCAGGAATCATTGTAACTTGAATGGCTAACCCACTCTGATCACGAATCACTGTACATGCCTTTCCTATCATTCTTCTTTTTTCCATTCAATTTCATACTGTATGATTTTCCTTGCTAGTTTAATTCATTAACGAATGGGCTGGTGAGGGACTTAAATGCAAGGGGCTTAGAGAGAGGAGCAAGTATGTAGTATGTAGTGGGTGAGGTGGCCTGGGAAGTGAGTCAGTTGTTGTTTGCTGATGACACAGCACGGGAGGTAGATTTGAGTGAGAAACTGGTAAAGGAAAGCAAAGAGAGTAAATGAAGATTTTGCAAGAAAGTTGAGTAAAAAGTTTATGAAAATAAGAAATTGTACTGGAAGGACGTGTAAAAAGAAAAGGGGAAGATGTAAGAGTAGAAAAAAAGTTAATATGAAGGAAAAGGACACAGGTATAGGGCTCATGAAGGAAAATGATACAAGTGTAGGGACATATAACAAGAAGGGAAGTAAAAAAAGGGCAATAATGAGGTTGAAGATAGGAAAGTACCTGAAGTGGAATTAGGTAGTAGTTGGCATGCAGCCAACGACCAGGGAGGTATATTACCAAGACTGCCTGCCTGGGTATTGGGAGGGTTAGTGACATCTGCTTAATGAGCCAGCACTTCAGTGGTTGTTAAGTTGCACTTTTCTGACCCAGGTAGCTGTCTTTTCTTTCTGCCTCATTAACACATGGACTACTGGCATTCTGTCCACAAACATACAATCTCTCCTTGTCATGTGTAACACTTGACAACACTTAACTCACACAGCTCATTCTTCATAGCTCCAATTTTTCCTGCGATGAGCACTAAGCGCTAGCTCTGCCTTTTGGCAAAATGGTAGGAGCAGTAGACAGAAGAAGTAGGTAGGAACATTTAGGCAGGAGAATTAAGTAGAAGTATTAGGTAGTAGTAGTTGGTAGGAGCATTAGATAGTAATAGTCAGTAGGAACATTAAGTAGGAGCCTCAGAAAACACAGTGCTAGAGCTGCCCTTTGCCAGTGGCCTGTCAAGGGTGAGGCACTAAAGGCTAAGAAGCGGCGCTGGAGTTCACTAGTTATGGTGACACTAATGCCGTGGCCACCCCTCTGAGGGAGTTCCAATTGGATCAGGTGTCATAGATAGTGATAGATAAATAGATAGACCTGGAGCGGATGGATTTCTGGCTGAAATGGTGAAGTCTGGAAGAGAATGCATGATACAGTGGATGCAACTAATATGTAATTTAGCATGAAAATAAAAGGCTGTACCTGAGGATCAGGTGAAAGCTATTGTTCTTCTTTTAATCACAGAAAAAGGCGCCAAGGACGTATGCAGCAATTATTGGGGGATAAGTCTGTTCTGTATAACAGGAAATGCAAATGTAAGAGTGTTGACTAACAGAAAGATAGAAGTGACTAAATGCATATCAGATGATGAGGAAGGGAGTTTTAGGAAAGGTACGGGAAGTGTGAAACACATTTTTGCAGTGAAAACTGTGGAAAAGTATCTAGCAAAAGGTAAGAGGTTGTCTGCAGCTTTAGTGGATCTGGAATATGCGCATGACAGTCGAGTGGAATGCTTTTTGGGATGTGTTTAGGATACATTCGGTAGGGGAACAACTGATGGATGGAGGAGAATTGTGCAAAAGTTTCAAAATATATGTGGGTGTGAGGCTGGACTGTGTGATGTCACTGAGGTTTTTTAACATATACATGGATGGAGTGATAAGAGAGATGAAAACAAAACTAGGGAAAGGGGGTGCAGAGATGGAGTGTGGTGATGAGGTATGGTGGTAAGAGACCAGCCTGCTTGCAGATGATACTATGTTGTTTGCTGAGTGTAAAGAGGGAGTTACAGAAGGTTGTAAATGGGTTTTATGATGTGTGTAAGCATCAGCAATTGAGAATAAATGCAAGTAAAAGTTGAGTGATGGTGTTTGAAAGGAAACAGTGGAAGTAAAGATATTCCAAAGCACTGTAAAGTGAAAGAAGAAAGTGTACTAAACTGCATTACAGATATGGGAGGAAGAAAGACTGGAAAAGGTGAGAGATTCTAAATATTTAGGAACGATCTTGGTTAAGTCTGGTGATATGGAAGGAGAGCTAAAGGAAACAGCAGTACAGTGTAGAAGAGTCACTGGGTCCCTTAAATTAATGAAGAGTAAAGGTGTAAGTATGGAGGCGAAGAAAAGATTAAAGAACAACAGTCCTCCTGACCCTGACCAATGCAGCCGAAAAATGGACATGGAATGAGTCACAGAGGTCAAGAATCCTGGCTGTGTACATGAGCTTTTATTTGAACAATTCATCTTTCCTTTTCTTTATATCTTCCTTCTAAAATTGCTTCCCTTCACAAGCAACTCACTCACCATACACTTTTTCCTAACCAATGATATGCCATATACAATGTTTTGAGATTTATCAATCTTACTTTGAAGGATCTTCTTCCAAGGATCTAGGGATTGAGATGCTGCCAGCTTTCTTGATCTAAACTTGTGCTTGCCCGGTATACCAGGATCATCTTCATCTGAGTCTCCTGGCTTAGCACCAATACTCTCAGCTTCTCGGCCATTGACAATTCTTATTCCAAGTTCATCCTGAAATTAATCGAAAATTAAAATCCACTGAATATAACTAATAACTTAAGGCCCTAAAACTTTTTTGAATAGAAACTAAGATTTACACCGGAAACTGACAAAGATGTCATCTAAATTCCTTGAGACTAACTGGCGTTTTATTACAAAATAATCTTTCTGGTACAGTTTTCTAGCTTTTACCTGCTTTTTCTATATAATATATGAAAAATAAACTTAATTCTTTCTGACCCAAGAGTACTTTCTATCTTTTAAGAGACTCCTGCAGTCCTCAGAAAGCCAACCACACCCAATGGTTGGGTTCAAGATTTTAATTCTTATTTCTATATAATATATGAAAAATAAACTTATTTACTTCCTGCCCCAGGAGTCCCTTCTATCTTTATGAGACTATTGCAGTCCTCAGAAAGCCAACCACATCCAATGTTTGGGACACAGGTCATAAAGTGCAGTGATGTGTTTGTGACTGTGTGCAGAGAGTGCAGGGCATTGAGTTGTAAGCGCTTGGCATCTTCGTTAAAGTAGCTGTATTATGGGCAGGAAGAGTCTTAGGATATGTAGACAATGTTTGGAGAGATGGGTGATGTCCAGAGCATGGACAGGAAAGTGTAATGTGTGTTTGTCTGGAGTGCTGGTTTAGTTGGGTGATGGTGGGGTGGAGTTTAAAACTGAGTTGGAAGGGTACTTGTTTAATGTCTGAAAGGTCATTTCAGTTGGCATGTGTTTTGTCAGTGCTATCAGTGTTGAAGGTGGTATGATCTGTGAGTAGGGGGTGCTGAAGTGTGAGGCAAGAATAAGATTCTTATTTCCATTTTAGGGTTGGTGATTACTTATGGAGTGGTTTGGGCGGATGTGGTCTAGGGATTCCCGCAGTGTAGCAGTTAGTGTTCTTGACTGTGAAGCATTCACAGGCCGCCCTGAGTCGAGCGCATAGGTTTGAATCCTGGTTACGGCAGCCAGTCCACAGTCAACCCAGCTGTTCATCCAACCCTAGGGGTTGGTCGATAAAATGGGTACCTGGCTCAGGCTAGGGTATATATATAGTGTTAATGGGATGGTCTTGATCAGGGTCTCAGCTGCCCATGCTGTCTCAGCTACCATGAAAAAAAATAAAATGATGTTGCATGGAATTGATAAATATATACTATATCAAAAAATCTAAAAAAAGATGGATCATTTACACTTACCCAAAATTCTTCCTTGTACCATTTCTAAGTAATCTAAACTGTAATACAGTTTAGCAATTAGACAGTTGAAAAAGCATAGAGGTTGGATGACTGTTGGGTACTAATATAAGAGGAAAAACAAAAAAACAACAAAATTACCTGAGAAAAACCTCAAACACTATCACCTGCTTCCTGAGAGTATCAAGGAGTAAGCCAACAACATTGGGAAGCAGTACTGTGGGTGATGACACTCCAAATTAATCCTTTTCTCACTCAGGAAGACCAACCCTTCCAGTTAAAGTGATGATTGCTAAACCTCTTAAATGTTGCCTTTGATGCCAGTAATGACAAAAAATCAACATCTGGGAAAGGAATATGTTGAGGCCAATGAACACCAGGTAAAGCTCATTGGTGACTCTAAAATCTGAGGTCAGCTGGGGAAATTCTGCGCTAGGAGCCCTGTATGTCATAAACAATCTCATTCTCATGTGCCAGGGTAGATAATGTTTCCAGTAGGGAACTGAATTCACTGATTTGTTGCAGTATTTTTACATACATTCTGATATCTTTATGAAGGATGGACTGCACCTGAATCAACTGGGAGCTGCACGTTTTGGTGGTATTAGTGAGGCTACACATACATGCATTTTGGTCAAAAAATGCATTACATGTGGAGCAGACTCCTCCCCAAAAAGTACTTTTCAAAACAAGTCTCAGTTCTATATCCAAATATTCTCTTAATGAACGGAGTATAAAAAAAAAAAAAATTTAGAGTTTGTGACAACTGCGCTTGAAGGATATGTGACTGGTATTTCTGAATCTTCTACAGATATCAAATATTTAGACTTCCTTGCCAAATACAAAAGTCCAGGCTACATTTCACTTAATAGTGATAGGGGATATAAAGAAGGCAGTAGTGTCCTGCTCTTTATTAAAACTCATCTCAATCCTGTGTGAAAAATATTCCATCCATTAATAACATAACCATTTCTGTACAAATTAAAGATAAGTTTGGAAAAAATAATGGTAGGACTAGTTTATAAGCTCCCAGCACAGACACCAGAGGCAAATGAAATATTTTATTATTGGTTAGCAGAAATCTGTGATGAACACAATTCCATTACAGTCCAAGATTTTGACACAGGTATCTAAGCGAGAAACTCTTTATCTAAATTTGCTTGATGATGCCTTAATCCAATCAGCTAACAAACCTCCTTGCGAAGAAAACACATCATATTTAGTTCTAGCTACGAACAAAGATCTTGTTGAAAATGTTAGACAAAAGTCTGGTATGAGTGATCACCAACACTACTTTTTGAGTTAAGTTTCAACACTGCATGCAATGTTGGTCAACATGAAAGTTGCAAAAACATACCAGATTATAAACTTACAAATTCTATTGATCTTTACACTACTCTTGCATGCAAATCTGGGATGTGTGGTCAATGAAAAAGACATGAATGTTGATGCAAAATGCTTCAGTAAAACTTTCAAAGCATTAGAGAAAATATATATGTGCTCATGAATAATACAGTCTTCTTCTAAAATGAAGCCAAAATGGTAGAACGATGTAATAAAGACATGGCTGTTGGCTATGAAAGTAGATCATAAGAAATTCAAAGAGACCAATAACCAACATAAAAGAGAAAATTACACAGATTTATGTAGAGATTCTAAGAGACTTATGCAACAGTGGAAACATCAGTATGGTGTGCAAATTGCCGAAGAAAACTAAAAGAAACCCTAAAGAGTTTTACGGTTATGGTAAAAGTCATTACCCAGTCCACTGGTCCATACATTCACAAAAAAGGACACGTGGTTCACAACAAAATCATGACAATAATTTTCACCTGTATGTATGACTGATGACACATTTCATGTACTGAATCTATTTTCATTGACAGGAGAAAATATTCTGCAACATGCTGATATAAAAGCTGAAGACATATCATTGGCAATAAATAGAATACATGTAAACAAAGTGGCAGGCCAAGATAACTTTTATCCAGGGAAAATGAGGCAATAAATGAGACAGCTAGGCTCTTGACTGCATCTTTCAATGTCATTTGCCACAAGGAAAGTTCCAGAGGAAAGGAAGTTTGCCATTGTAAAACTGATGTTCAAATAAGGTAATAAACTTAACTTACAACAGTAGTTGGAAAACTCGTCAGGTCAAACTGCAAATCACTCGGAGGAACTTACTTAAAAATGATTCTCAGCATGATTTTCAATGATATCATTTACATATGAAAATCTGAATGATTTATTTTATGATAAAATCAACATGTATGATAAAAGTAAAGCAGTTGATGTCACGTAATTTGATTTTCAAAAAGGATTTAATAAAGTTCTACAGCAAAGGTTATCAGCAAAATGGGTATGTGATCTATTTTCTAATTCAGTGCAGTTTTGGCTTTTCAAGAACCCTTCTCAATTCTAAAGAAAAGTGCTTGTGAAAAGCTGAAGCTGCACTGGATCACAAAATAAATCAGCATGGCTTCTGGGAGTGTGGTTTTAACCTTCTTACTAGTAAAAGTTAAGTCCCATGGTATAAATGGGGTTGCACTTTGGTATTTAGGAAATTAGCTGCTTTGGTGTTTAGAAAATTAGCTGACAAGCAATAAACAAGGAGTAGTTAATAGTAGTAAAGCCTAAGAATGGTTAAAGGTAACAACTACTGAGCTACAAGGATCAATCTTGAGTTCATTTCTCTTTTTCACATACTGTATATTAATGTTAATGATAATAGGCTACATTGTAAGATACAAAAATTCACTGATGACAGCAAGGTGGGAAATAAGTTTAAACCTGAATTTGAATGTCTGCAGCTACCAACCAAATCAAATCAAGTGATGAACTGGGCTCATTGGAGGAAAATAAATTTTACCATCGATAAGTGCAATGTCTTACATATTATTAGCAAATACAAGAAGGCAAGTTACAGTATGAATTCTGTTAAGCTGCAAGAGGAAAGTGTGAAAAAAGACTCAGGTGTAACAATCTCTGGTGACCTAAAGTCAAGTAAACAGAGAACAGAAGCAGTAAAAAGAGTGAACAAAATTTGTAATCACTGGTAAGCCTTAGAAATTTTCAAAGTTAAGTTTAAGGAAATCATCCTCATTCTTTAAAATTCAATGGTGCATCCCAATCTTGAATACTGTGTTCAGTTTTGTTCACCCCACTTGAGAAAGACATGGAGAGAATGAACTACCAAGATGATTCCTGCACTGGAAAACAAATCCTATGAGAACCAATTAAACAAAATAAATCTATTAGTTTAGTGAAAAAAAAAAGTTAAGCAATGATCAAATACAAATACAAGTAATCAAAATTATGATAAGTTTTGATATTCTTGATCTAACAAACTACTTAGGCTAACAAACTACTTAAGGCTTAATTCATCAGATTGCACTCATAGTAACAGAATCAAACTCAGCAGACATTTTACCTCAAATGCAGCAAAAAAATTCATCTTTATAATTGGATTGTTAACATATAAAAAGATTTACCAGTTAGAGTGACCAAGACCATTATTATATATACATTTAAGAACAGACTTGGTATATAATTCACTTCAAGTTCAAGGTTAACATTATATGCCCCTCCTCAGTCAAAATGAATAATTTGCAAGTTTTCCTCTTTGCATCATCTGAATGCCTTTCAATTCTTACCAAACTATGAGCTTCTGTTATCTTCAATTGTCGCCAACAGCCTTAAAAGGAACCAATGGCCTGTTGCTGCTTCAACTGGAATCTCAAATGCACAGGCATTTGGATTTTGAATGTTTGTGGACAATAGATGTTTGAAATGGAGATCTTCCAGTATCAACAGGGCGGAAAAAGCACATGTATGGCTGCTAAAGATAAAAAATTTCTAACACATAACTAAAGTTGTCAAGATATACGTGCATGTAATTTCCAAAGATCACAAAATCACCGATTATTTGTCAATTATTTACATATACACATATAAAAGGGTCCTTGCAAAACAAAAGATCATAAAGTGATGCTTCAAAATAGCAGCAATCAAGAATTAGGGTACAAATTCATAGACCACCACCAAACCTCACAAAGGGACATATTTGAAAAAATCTATTTTTCCTTCAAATATTCTTTTACCGTAATAATGAATATTCAAAAACAGAGAATGGTTTTTCAGTTAAAATGGCTTTATAATAATATCAGAGCTAAAAAACATTTGTTTCTTTTTCAATTTCAGCCACTATAACAGTCATCATTTAACAAACACCAAATTTTCATAAAATCAGTGTATCATATAAATGAACTTACCTGACTGGAGAAATTAAAATATGTAAGATAACAGCCAAAAACATCAATAAACATAAATGTCATAAACTAAACTTTCATTGGAAGGTGTGACAAACCAATGACTCTGTCCCATCCTACCCCACCATCACTTACCTAAAGCCCTTATCACCAACATCCTCTGTAAGAAGCATTGAATATTCCCTGATTTACCAATGAAATGGCAACATTAGTTGAATAAAAGAGTCCAGTTTACATCATTATAATGGAGTGTGATATACTGAGGGTAAGAAAAAAATTTAGGGGTATAATCCATACATGAGAATTAGACGTGAAATTTTTCCTTAGAAATGATAACCCCCTTATCACATGGGTTTCAATATCAAATACAGCATTCCTCTAGAGAGAGAGATCTCCAGGAACAAAATCCTGTTGCTGTGCAAGGACACCTTGTCTTCAGGTATATATGTATATATATACGTATGTATGTATGTTTTTTGCTTTTCCAAAAAAGGAACAAAGGGGCCAAGTGAGGATTTTCCCTCTATTGCTCAGTCCTCT
>JAYMFT010424028.1:866-17493 GCA_038088735.1 Panulirus argus
CCCGCGTCTATTGAGGGAAGGTGTAAACAAAACCGGAACGCCGTGGGTGGGTGGGTGGGCGGCTCTCCTGTCCTAAACCTTCCCCCCCCCCCCTTCACCCCTGCCTCCACCCCCCCCAACCCACCTACCTGGTGGGTAGGGGGGGGGGGGTGGGAGGTCAGATACCTTACAGATATCATGTATGATGTATATATATGTATGTGTGTGTAAATACCTATTAGTCCTGAACGGTGAGGATGAGAGAGAGTTATATACTCGTGGGTCCCCCATCCCTCCCTCCCCCCACCTCTTGAACTCCTGTGAGAGAGAGAGAGAGAGTTTTGTTTACACTCGTGGGGCCCCAAGGCTCTCTCGAGACTTTTGAGATCTTTTTTTTATTTTTTTTCAGTCTCCCGGCGTTCACATTCTTCTTTCTCAGGCCATGCCAACAGCCGTCCACACTGTCCTTAACGCCTAGCCACCAGTCACATCCTTCTCGACTATCCTCAGTCCTTATATACTTAGGAACTGGTCATGGCGTCTGTGTAAACTCTGGTACCACACTTCGTGAAGGACTGATCCAGGAACTGAAAAAAAAGGCTGGTATCAGGTCACCTCTCTCTCTTCTCTCTTCTAAAGTTGGACTACTGTATATGTCTCTGTGTTTATGTGTGTGTGTGTGTGTGTACATACATACGTACGCAGCACACATGTGTGAATATGCAAATCGCTTCCATTCGTACCCCCCAGCGTGCGTGGTGTAAGCCAACGAAGGAGAATGAGCCATGCACGAGTTGTCCGTTTTGATTTATGGGCATAACGAGGCTCGTTATTGGCAAGCATGAAGTGTCATCATTTAACTGGTGTGTATATATATATATATATATATATATAGATAGATAGATAGATAGATATAGATATAGATATATTCGGAGACGATTGACCCCTGGTTCCAAGCTCGTTTAAATAGAATCGTGACGTTGGCGTCGATGCACGCGGAAGAATCACAACAAAAACAGCTGACAGCAGTCCTAGCAGACGACGCCACCTTCGTTGCCATGGCAACCAGGCCGGACAAGGACGCCTCCGTTGGCAACGGACGGTGTTGCCAAACGACGTTCGTGGAATTTCTCCGGTGAATGATATTCCTCCCATCTCATCCTCTTAATTGATGGACATTGATTATTAATCTCAGACGGCGATTAAGCGTATAGATTGGATCAGCAGGTGAAAGGGTACAGTTCCCATCCAGAGGGTGATATTAAAGATTTTTTTTTTTTAAGAGTAGGTAGAACCCCGTGCGCTCGTCTCGCGCGCGCGAATCCCTCTCGAGTGTTTATTTTCAGTTCAAAGTCTGTGAAAGATAGACTATCTTTTCTCTCCATTTTTCCGTCTATATCATGCCATATTTGTCTGGTATATATATATATATATATATATATATATATATATATATATATATATATAATCAACCATGTAATATGCGCTTGATATTTGAAATGAACTATTCACCACCATACCCCGAGAATCGAACCCGGGACCATTTGTGCGGCAGCCAGGCAGCCTAACCCAACCCAACCCAGCCCAGCCCAACCACCGCCGCCACCAGGCTACGGATCAGCTTATGACAAACATCGCCTCCGTAACCATCCCCCACTCAAAAGCTGTGAGGGGGCAGCGGGGGCGGTAAGTACTCCCGCTGCGCGACGCGCCGGCGTGATTCGTGAATCAGCCAGCGGTTACGGGGGGAGATTATGGCTTGGCGTAAGCGCATCGTGACGTAGGGGGGGGGGGTTAGGCTACCTGGCTTACCACATAGATGGTCCTCGGTTCGATTCTCAGGGGTATAGTGGTCAATAGTTTGCATATATATATATATATATATATATATATATATATATATAAACTTGATGTGTGCAAATGTGGGTCAGAGGTCAGCGCGAAGAGAGAAGCGTTTTTTTTTCTTTCTTTTTTCACTCGGCAAGACAATGATTTTATCACAGACGATCCTCTTTGTGGAAATAATCATCCACCGACAGACCTCATGAAAAGACTGAGAAGTCATTCTTCACGTAATTTACTGAGACTTGAATGGATATGAAGAAGACGCCTTCGGAATACGTCATTACGAAAGAAAACGAAGTGCCTACTTTAAAGTACAGGTCGCTTGAAAAGCGAAAGAGGGTTGGAATACGTCAATATTGGCATTCCTTGTGTATGTGTGTGTGTGTGTGAGTGGGTGGGGGCGGGGGAAGGAGGAGGGGGCAAGTCCTCCATGACAAGTCTCTCTCTCTCTCTCTCTCTCTCTCTCTCTCTCTAGGGAAATTAAGTTTATGTTTGAGGACAAAACATCCCCAATGTTGAGAGCGTGGCTGGGGGGGCGGTGGAGGGGGGACGAGAGGAGTGAGGGGGAAGGGGGATTCGTACCGCGCTGTAAAGGGGGGGGGGAGGGGGGGGCGTCGAGTTCTGTCAAATTGATGTTTTGAAGAGAGAGATTTGGAGACACAGGGGGTGTCAGGCAGTGTCAAAGGGGTGGATGCAAGAGGGTGAAAGGTGTCGTATAGTGTCGACGTGTCGCAGAAGGTAGGTTGGACACCATACGACACGACGCTAGTGACGCAAAGAGATGTGACAGGGGGTAGTATAGTGTCATGACGACAGTGCCAAAGGGGTGAAAGGTGTCATATACCGCTGACGTGTCATGGTAAGTTTGTTTGACGCCATAAGACGACGCTAGTGACACGAGATATGACAAGGAAGAACACACAGAGTGTGTCAGTGTACCGCGAGAATTCCTTTTTTTTTTGAGTATCGCAGGGTTACGGGTTGGGTTGACTCGTGTGTACGTGTGTGTGTGTGTGTATGTATGTGAGGATGACCTGGTTTTTACCTTCAAAACCAAATCATCCTAGGGCGGCACGGCTGGCGCGTTGCGCTCATCGCAAGAGAGAGAGAGAGAGAGAGAGAGAGGCTATTGACGATAGGTAATAAGGCTCACATTCCATAGGAAGTAGAGTCTTTCATATAAGGACCTCATGAGGGAATATATGGTGAACGCAGAAGGTGGTGGCCGGACAAGTGGTGGTGCCGCCGGTTTAGTGTAGTTCAGGTGAGCGGTTAAACGGTGCAAGGGTTTGTGTCGTCCGGATAAGCGGTGGGGGTGTGGTTGTGTCCGGATAAGCAGGGTAGGTGGGTGGGTGTTTTTCGGATAAGCGATCCTGTAGTTACATTCGGATGAGGAGTCCAGTGCTGTAATATAGTTTTATTATTATTATTATTATTATTATTATTATTATTATTATTATTTTTATTATTATTATTATTATTAATATTATTATTATTATTATTATTATTATTATTATTATCATTGTTGTTGTTATTATTATTATCATTATTATTATTATCATTATCATTATCATTATCATTATTATTATTATTATTATTATCATTATTATTATTATTATTATTATTATCAATACTGTTATCATTATTATTATCTTTATCATCATTATCATTATTACTATTAATTTTCTAATTACTTTCTCTATCATTATTATTATCATTATTATTATTAACACACAGACACACAAGCATTTCCTTACCCGTCGCCCTTCCGTCATTTACCCCAGAAACCATAAAGAACTCAAAAGCCATTGTGAGAATTTCAATTTACATATGAATGTGATGTTCCTCTTGGTCTAGCCGAGCGAAAACTTCTGCAGTATGCGCCAAACAAAAAAGAGAAAGAGGAAGAGACGGCAGACGCTACCTCTTCTGGCATAGACGAAACAACATAAGTTTTAGAATAACGAAGTCAGCCAAGACGTAGGCAGATATGAAAACGAGACTACGTCATAGGTGAAACCACATAGCTGGTTGGGCTCGGGTGACGCGGGTAGAGCCAGCTCGCTCGAGCGGCTGGTTAGCATAGAGAGGAACAGGGTCTGTCCCTGAGACTTGTGTACTGAAGGGAGCTTGGAACGTGTTCCTGGAAAATAAGCCACAGTTTGTTAAAAGGACTGGAAAAACAAAGGGGGGGGGGAGGTTGATATCTAATTACATTGCATGTAATTACGTATTTGTAATCATCTATTGTACGGTACTTTAGGGGGAAAGGGGGGGGGAATTCTATGCTTATGGGGCCCCATTCATTGAACTTCATTAAGATAATACTTTTGAACTCCTTCACTCTGTCCACATTTACGACTTCATCATTTATCTTACTCCATTCACCCACCACTCCTATGCATAAAAGTACTTCCTCCTATCTTTTTTTCATTATCAAGTTTCTTGCTTTATTTCAGGTTATGTCCTTTGGCTGCGATATACCTACATCTTTCGAAGACCTGCTCAGTCATCTTGTCTCTTTCCCAATAATTGTTTCAATTAAGTATTATGTATTTTTTTATTTCAGTTCTCTATGTAATCCAAAGTCTTTTGAAAAGTTTGATGCTGTATGTTGAAATTAGAAATGCTCTTTATTTGATTGTGTAAAAATTAACAGCATGTATATTTTCTTTTGATATGATCTATGAGAGACTAAGAAACATATACAGAATAAGAAAAGATTATAGAAATTACTTGTATGCAATGATGGAAGAAATACTGGAACGAATGTTTTGATATTTTCTCGCTGATTACCCTTTGTGATTCGACGTTTGTAAAATGCGTCTGGTAAAATTATGTTACCTATATTCACCTTAATGATTTCAAGGAATTATGCTGTTAGGTTAAGGCCAGTATAACAGTATACGACTAAGTGAAAAAAATAGAAGAATAATATTGTATTTGGAGGAGGTTTAGGGACATTAAAAAATTAAGTGGAAAGACTCAACTTGAAGTAGCTCTAGAGTGTAGAATGATATTTGACAGATGGGGTATGCGTGAAAATGCTGAAGCAAAAGATGAAACAAAACAATTAATCCTGCTGGAATGATTAAAAAGTATTGCACACCCTGAAATACGTTATAAAATAAGTAAGAGTAAATTGAAAAATGTGATGGATGCGACCACGATGGTTGACCAGTTAGAAGTGGCACACAAAATGTGTAAGGGAGAGGTGTTACATAAACGAAGCGTTGTAAGGCAGAGTAACAGTCAAAACCATGGCAGAAATTATAAACAAAACTATTCAAATGTTAAGCAACCTAGCCCACATTATTTCACGGAAGGTCCACCTAAGTGTCACAAAATATTGTAGGAAAAGACACCAAAGGCAAAAACCATACACGTATCCGAGACCTCAGTTCTATCATAACCCTTATGTTAGTAGATAGAAAAGACCACCAATGAAATGTATGGGATGTGGAGAAATACGTCATGCTGAATATCAGCGTCAAAAAACAAACAAACAAAAAATCAGCAGCAAAAAACCGTTGGTCGGAGAAAGACCAAGGATATTTATACTGTAAGAGGAAATGAGTACCATGTGAGTAAACCAAAACATGTAATTATGAGAAATATATCTTTGAAGGAAAAATTGGGATTAAAGGTAGTCCTGAAAAGAAATCTTAATATTGAGAGATACTGGAGGAAATCAGAGCCTGATACTGAAAGACGTATTAGAGTGAACAGAGAAGCCTTTCTCTGGTGAAATAATAAGTGTAAGTGGTTAGGATCAGGAATGACTTTCCCATTACATAATGTTAAAATTGAGAGTAGATTTCTTAGTGGGAGGGAAAAGTTGGAATTTGGAAGGAACTTCCTGTATCTGGAATACACATGCTATAGGGAAATGAATTGGCTACTATCAAAGAATGGGATGAAAGTGAATGTGCTATGTTGATGCAGAGTGAATTTTTGGGTAAGGCTAGGGAGGCGTGTGTATGTCTGAGTATGACGGTATTAGTAGAACATAAGACTGTTAGAGAAGCAGTGTTGAGCACAGTGGAAATGGATGCAGATTTATACAGAAGGAGGTATAGGGACATTAAAAAATTAAGTGGTAAAAATTAACTTTAAGTAACTCTAGATTGTACAATGCAATTTGACAGATGGTGTATGTCTGAAGATGCTGAAACGAAATAAGAAATAAAACAATTAATCCTGTTGGAATAATTCAAAATTATTGTACACCCTGAAAAAATTATGAAATAATGAAGAATAAATTGAAGAATGTGATGGATGAGGCCAGGATGGCTGACCAGTAAGAAGTGGCACACAAAATGTGTAAGGAAGGGGTATCACATAAACAAAGTGTAATAAGGTAGAGTAACAGGCATAACCATGACAAACATTATAAACAACAAAAATATGCAAATGTTAAGCTACCTAGTCCACATTATTTCATGGTAGGTCCACCTAACTGTCACAAAATAGTGTAGGAAACAGATACCAAAGACAAACACCATGTACGTATCCAAGACCTCAGTTCTATCATAAGCGTTATGTTAGCAGACAGGGTAGACCACCAATGAAAGGTACGGGATGTGGAGAAAAAGGTCCTGCTAAATACCAGAGTCAAAAAAAAAAAAAAAACAGCCAGCAGCAAAAGCTGTTTTTCGGAGAAAGACCTAGGATGTTTATACTGAAAGAGGAAATGAGTAAACCAAAACCTGTAAAGTTGAAAAATATATTATTGAAGAAATATTGGGAATAAAGGTAGTCCTAAAAAAAAAAAATCTTAGTACTGAGAGATCCTAGAGCAAATCAGAGTCTAATTCTGAAAGATGTATTAGATTGGACAGAAGAGCCTTTCCCTGGCGAAAAAGTAGGTGTAAGAGGGTTGGGGTCAGGAATGACTTTCCAGTTATGTAATGTGAATCTTGAGAGTAAATTTGTGACTAACAGGAAAAAGTTGGAATTTGTGAGGAACTTCCTGTATCTGGAATATACATGCTATAGGGAAATAAATTAGCTACTAGCAAAGAATGATATGAAAGTGACTGGGCTATGTTGGTGCACAGTAAATCTAAAGGTAAGACTAGAGAGGCATATGTATGTCTGAGTATGACGGAATCAGTAGATTGTAAGATTGTTGAAGAAGCAGTGTTGAACACGGTGGAAATGGATCTAGATGTCTACAAGGGGAGGTTTAGAGACATTAAAATACTAAGTGGTAAAACTTAACTTTACGTAGCTCTAATTTGTATAATGAAATTTGAGAGATGGTGTATGTCTAAGAATGCTGAAACGAAATATAAGAATTAAACAATTAATCCTGTTGGAATAATTCAAAAATATTGTACACCCTGAAATGAATCATGAAATGTGGAAGATCAAAGTGAAGAATTTGATGGATGCGGCCATGTTGGCTAAGCAGTTAGAAGTGGCACACAAAATGTGTAAGGGAGAGATGTTACATAAACAAAATGTTGTAAGGCAGAGTAACAGTCAAAACCATGGCAGAATTTATAAACGACAAAACTATTCAAATCTTAAGGAACTTAGCCCACTTTATTTTATGGAAGGACCACCTAACTTTGTGAAAGAAAATATTCTAGGAAATAGGTATCAAACACAAACACCATACATGTATCTAACCCCTCAGTTCTATCAAAACCGTTATGTTAGTAGACAGATGAGACACCAATGAAATGTGTGTGATGTGGAGAAATAGGTCAAGATAAATATCAGTGTCAAAAAAACCCAAAGTCAGTAGCAAAAACTGTTGTTCGGAGAAAGACTCAGGACATTCATACTGTAAGAGGAAATGAGTACCATGTGAGTAAACCAAAACCTTAAATTTTGAGAAATGTATTATTGATGGAAAAATTGCGATTAAAGGTAGTCCTAAAAAAAAAATCTTAATATTAAGAGATACTGTAGCAAATCAGAGCCTAATTTTGAAAGATGTATTAGTGTAGAGAGGAGCTTTTCTCTGGTGAAACAGTGAGCGTAAGAGGGTTAAGATCGGAAATGACTTTCCTGTTGCATAATGTGAATCTTGAGAGTGAATTTGTGAGTGGCAGGGAAAAGTTGGAATTTGTGAGGAATTTCCTGTGTCTGGAATACCCACGCTATTGGGAAATGAATTAGCGACTATTAAAGAATGAGATGAAAGTGACTGGGCTATGTTGGTGCACAGTAAATTTAAAGGTAAGGCTAGAAAGGCATATGCATGTCTGAGTATGAGGGAATCAGCAGATTGTAAGACTGTTAAAGAAGTAATGTTGAACACGGTGGAAATGGATCTAGATGTTTAATGGAAGAGGTTTAGAGGTATTAGAATATTAAGTGGTAAAACTTAACTTTAAGTAGCTGTAGCGTGTACTATGAAATTTGAGAGATGTATGTCTGAGAATGCTGAAACGAAATATAGAATAAAACAATTAATCCTGTTGGAATAATCCAGAGTATTGTACACCCTGAAAGAAATTATGAAATGTGGAAGAATAAAGTGAAGAATGTGATGGATGCGGCCATGATGGCTGACCAGTTAGAAATAGCACACAAAATGTGTAAGGGAGAGGTGTAACATAAACAACAAAACTATTCAAATGTTAAGGAACCTAACCCCCATTATTTAATGGAAGGACCAGTTAAGTATGTGCCAGAAACTACTTTAGGAAATAGATACCAAACACAAACACCATACAAGTATCTAACCCCTCAGTTTTATCAAAACCGTTATGTTAGTAGACAGAAGAGACAACCAATGAAATGTATGGGATGTGGAGAAATAGGTTATGATAATTATCAGCGTCAAAAAACCCAAAGTCAGCAGCAAAAATTCTTGTTCGGAGAAAGACCCATAATTCTTATAGTGTTAGAGGAATTGAGTAAACGAAAACCCGTTAATTCTGAGAATTATATTATTGAAGGAAAAATTGGGAGTAAAGGTGGTCCTGAAGAGAAAAATTATCTTAACATTGAGAAATACTGGAGCAAATCAGAACCTAACTTTTAAAGGTGTATTAGAGTGGACAGAGGAGCCTTTTTCTGGTGAAAAAGTAAGTGCAAGAGGGTTAGGATCTGGAATGACTTTCCTGTTACATAATGTGAATCTTGAGAGTGAATTTCTGAGTGGCAGGAAAGAGTTGGAATTTGTTAGGATTTTCCTGTGTCTGGAATACCCACGCTGTTGGGAAATGAATTGGTTACAATTAAAGAATGAGATGAAAGTGACTGGGCTATGTTGGTGCACAGTAAATTTAAAGGTAAGGCTAAAGAGGCAAATGTGTGTCTGAGTATGTGGGAATCAGTACATTATAAGACTGTTTAAGAAGCAATGTTGAAGACGGTGGAAATGGATCTAGATGTATAATGGAGAAGGTTTAGAGGCATTAGAATATTAAGCGTGTACAATTAGATTTGAGAGACGGTGTATGTCTGAGGATGCTGAAACGAAATATAATTATATAAAAATTAATCTTCTTGGAATAAATCAAAAGTAATGTACACCCTGAAATTTGACAGATGATGTATGTCTGAGGATGCTGAAAGGAAATATAAAATATAGCAATTAATCTTGTTGGAATAATTCAAATGTATTTTACATCCTGAAATAAATTATGAAATGGGGAAGAATAAAGTGAAGAATTTGATGGATGCGGCCACGATGGCTGACCAGTTGGAATTGGCAAAGAAAATGTGTAAGGGAGAGGTGACACATAAACGAAGAGTTGTAAGGCAGAGTAACAGCCAAAACCATGGCAAACATTATAAACAACAAAACTATTCCAGTGTTTAGGAACACAGCCCACATTATTTTATGGAAGTACCACCTAACTTTGTGCCAGAAAATGTTCTAGGAAATAGATACCAAACACAAACACCATTCATTTAAGCAACCCCCAAGTTTTGTCGAAATCGTTATGTTAGTAGACAGAAGAGACAAGCAATAAAATGTATGGGATTTGGAGAAATAGGTCATGCTAAATATCAGCTTCAAAAAACCCAAAGTCAGCAACAAAAACTCTTGTTCGGAAAAAGACCCATGATATTTATACTGAAAGAAGAAATGAGTACCATGTGAGTAAACGAAAACTGTTAATTTTGAGAAATGTTTCATTGAAGGAAAAACTGGGATTAAAGATAGTCCTGAAAAAATCAAATTATCTTAACATTGAGAGATATTGTAGCAAATAAGAGCCTAATTTTCAAAGATGTATTAGAGTGGACAGAGGAGCCTTTCTCTGGTGAAAAAGTAAGTGTAAGAGGGTTAGAAATAGGAATGACTTTCCTGTTACATAATGTGAGTCTTGAGAGTGAATTTTTGAGTGGGAGGGAAAAGCTGGAATTTGTGAGGACTTTCCTGTGTCTGGAATACCCACGCTGTTGGGAAATGAATTGGCTACTATCAAAGAATGAGATGAAAGTGACTATGATATCTTTGTGCACAGTAAATTTAAGGGTAAGGCTAGAGAGGGAAATGTATGTCTGAGTATGAGGGAATCAGTATATTATAAGACTTTTAAAGAAGAAGTGTTGAACACGGTGGAAATGGATGTAGACGTCTACAGGAGGAGGTTTAGAGACATTAAAATATTTAGTGGTAAAACTTAACTTTAGTAGCTCTCGCGTGTTTAACAAAATCTGAGAGATTGTGTATGTCTGAGGATGCTAAAACGAAATATGAAAATATAACAATTAATCCTGTTGGAATAATTAAAAAGTATTGAACACTCTGAAAAAAAAAAACTATGAAATGTAGGAAAATAAAGTGAAGAATTTGATGGATGCGTCCTTGATGGCTGAGCAGTTAGAAGTGGCACGCAAAATGTGTAAGGGAGAGGTGTTACATAAGCAAAGTACTGTAAGGCAGAGTAACATTCAAAACCATGGCAGAAATTATAAACAACAAAACTATTCAGATGTTAAGGAACGTAGTCCACTTTATTTCATGGAAGGAGCACCTAACTATGTGCCAGAATTTTTTTTTACGTAATAGATACCAAACACAAACACCATATATGTATCTAACCCCTCAGTTCCATCAAAACGTTATGTTAGTAGACAGAAGAGACCATCAGTGAAATGTATAGGATGTGGAGAAATAGGTCTTGCTAAATATCAGTGTCAAAAAAGCCCAAAGTCAGCAGCAATAACTGTTGTTCGGAGAAAGACCCAGGCCATTTATACTATAGAAGGAAATAAGTACCATGTAAGTAAGCCAAAACCTTAAATTTTGAGAAGTATATTATTGAAGAAAAAATTGCGATGAACGGCAGTAAAAAAAAAAATCTAAATATTGAGAGATACTGGAGCAAATCAGAGCCTAATTTTGAAAGATGTATTAGAATGGACGGAGGAACCTTCCTCTGGTGAAAAAGTAAGTGTAAGAGGGTTAGGATCAGTAATGACTTTCCTGTTACATAATATGTTTCTTGAGAGAGAATTTCTGAGTGGAAGGGAAAAGTTGGAATTTGTGAGGAATTTTCTGTATCTGGAATACCAACGCTGTTGGGAAATGAAATGGCTACTATTAAAGAATGAGATGAAAGTGACAGGGCTATGATGGTGCATAGGAAATTTAAGGGTAAGGTTAAAGAGGCAAATGTATGTCTGAATAGGAGGTAATCAGGAGATCATAAGACTGCTAAAGAAGTAGTGTTGAACACGTCGGAAATGGATGTAGATGTCTAAAAGATGAGGTTTAGAGACAAAAATATTTAGAGGTAAAACTTAACTTTAAGCAGCTGTAACGTGTATAATGAAATTTGTGAGATGGTGTATATCTGAGGATGCTGAAACGAAACATAGAAATATGAAAATTAAGCCTATTGGAATAATTCAAAAGTATTGTACACCCTGAAACAAATTATGAAATTTAGAAGAATAAAGTGAAGAATTTGATAGATGCGGCCAAGATGGCTGAACAGTTAGAAGTAGCACACAAAATGTGTAATGGAGATGTGTCACATAATCGAAGTGTTGTAAGGCAGAGTAACAGCTAAAACCATGGCAAACATTTTAAACAGGAAAACTATTCCAATGTTTAGGAACCCAGCCGACATTATTTTATGGAAGGACCACCTAACTATGTGCCAGAAAATATTCTAGGAAATGGATACTAAACACAAACATCATATATGTATCAAACCCCTTAGTTTTATCAAAACCGTTATGTTAGTAGACAGAAGAGACCACCAATGAAATGTGTGGGATATGGAGAAATAGGTCATGCTAATCATCAGCGTCAAAAAAACCCAAAGTCAGCAACAAAAACTCTTATTCGGAGAAAGACCCATGATATTTATAGTGAAAGAGGAAATGAGTACGATGTGAGCAAACGAAAACCAGTTAATTTTGCGAAATATATTTTTGAAGGAAAAAATGGGATTAAAGGTAGTCCTGAAAGAGATTAAATTATCTTTACATTGAGAGATACTGGAGCAAATGAGAGCCTAATTTTGGAAGATTTGTTAGAATGGACAGAAGAGCTTTTCTCTTGTGAAAAAGTAAGTGTAAGAGGGTTAGTATATGGAATGACTTTCCTGCTACATAATATGAATCTTTAGAGTGAATTTTTTGAGTGGGAGGGAAAAGTTGGAATTTGTGAGAAATTTCCTGTGTCTGGAATACCCACGCTGCTGGGAAATGAACTGGCTGCTATTAAAGAATGAAATGAAAGTGACTGGGCTATGTTGGTGCACAGTAAACTTAAGGGTAAAGCTAGAGAGGCAAATGTATGTGTGAGTATGAGGGAATCGGTAGATTATAAGATTGTTAAAGAAGCAGTGTTGAACACGTTGGAAATGGATCTAGATGTCTACAGGAGGAGGTTTAGACCCATTAAAGTATTTAGTGGTTAAACTAAACTTTCGTAGCTCTCGCGTGTATAATGAAATTTGAGAGATGTTGTATGTCTAAGAATGCTGAAACGAAATATGAAAATATAATAATTAATCCACTTGGAATAATTAAAAAGTAGTGTACACCCAAAAAAAAAAAAAAAATGAAATGTGGGAGAATAAAGTGAAAAATTTGATGGATGCGGCCTTGATGGCAGAGCAGTTAGAAGTGGTACGCATAATGTGTAAGGGAGAGGTGTTACCGAAACAGTGTTGTAAGGTAGAGTAACAATCAAAACCACGCTAGAAATTATAAGCAACAAACCTGTTCAAATGTTTAGGAACCTATTCCACTTTATTTTATGAAAGGAGCACCTGACTATGTGCCAGAAAATATTCTAGGTAATAGATGCCAAACACAAACACTATACATGTATCTAACCCCTCAGTTCTATCAAAACCGTTATATTAGTAGACAGAAGAGACCGCCATTGAAATGTATGGGATGTGGAGAACTAGGTCTTGCTAAATATCAGCGTTAAAAAAAACCCAAAGTCAGCAGCAATAACTGTTGTTCAGAGAAAGACCCAGTACATTTATACTCTAAAAGGAAATGAGTAACATGTGAGCAAACCAAAACCTTAAATTTTGAGAAATATAATATTGAAGGAAAAATTTCGATTAACGGTAGTCTGAAGAAAAAATGAAAATCTAAATATTGAGAGATACTGAAGCAAATGAGAGCATGATTTTGAAAGATGTATTAGATTGGACAGAGGAGCCTTTCTCTGTTGAAAAAGCAAGTGTAATAGGGTTAGGATAATGAATGACTTTCCTGTTACATATGTTTCTTGAGAGTGAATTTCTGAATGGCAGGGAAAAGTTGGAATTTATGAGGAATTTCCTGTATCTGGAATACCCAAGCTGTTGGGAAATGAATTGGCTAATATTAAAAAATGAGGTGAAAGTGACTGAGCTATGATGGTGCATAGTAAATTTAAGGATAAGGTTAGATAGTCAAATGTATGTCTGAGTATGAGGGAATCAGTGGATTATAAGACTGTTAAAGAAAAAGTGTTGAACAAGGTGGAAATGGATCTAGATGTCTAAGAGAGGAGGTTTAGAGACATGAAAATATTTAGTGGTAAAACTTTAAGCAGCTATAACGTGTATAATGAAATTTGAGAGATGGTGTATATCTGAGGATGCTGAAACGAAATATAGAAATATAACAAATAATCTTATTGGAATAATTCAAAAGTATTGTACACCCTGAAATAGATTATGAAATTTGGAAGAATAAAGTGAAGAATTTGATGGATGTGGCCATGATGGTTGACCAGTTAGAAGTGGCACATAAAATGTGTAAGGGAGAGGTGTCACATAAACGAAGTGCTGTAAGGCAGAGTAACAGCTAAAGCCATGGCAAAAATTTTATACAGCAAAACTATTGTAATGTTTGGGGACCTAGCCGACATTATTTTTTAGAAGGACTACCTAACTATGTGCCAGAAAATATTCTAGGAAATAAATACCAAACACAAACATCATACATGTATGCAACCCCTCAGTTTTATCAAAACCGTTATGTTAGTAGACAGAAGAGACCACCAATGAAATGTATGGAATGTGTAGAAATTGGTCATGCTAATTATCAACGTCAATAAAACCCAAAGTCAGCAACAAAAAGTCTTGTTCAGAGAAAGACCCATGATATTTATACTGAAAGAAAATGAATACCAAGGGAGTGAACGAAAACCCGTTAATTTTGAGAAATATGTTACTGAAGGAAAAACTGGGATTAAAGTTAGTCATAAAAGAGAAAAAATCTGAACAGTTAGAGAAACTGAAGCAAATCAGAGCCTAATTGTGAAAGATGTATTAGAGTGGAGAGAGAAACCTTTCTCTGGTGAGAATGTAAGTGTAAGAGGGTTAGAATCAGGAATGGCTTTCCTGTTACATAATGTGAATCTTGAGAGTGAATTTCTGAGTGGCAGGGAAAAGTTGGAATTTTTGAGGACTTTGCTGTGTCTGGAATGCCCATGCTTTTGGAAAGTGAACTGGCTAATAATAAAGAGAGAAATGAAAGTGACAGGGTTATGTTGGTGCACAGTAAATTTAAGGGTAAGGCTAGATAGGCAAATGTATGTGTAAGTGTGAGGGAATACGTAAATTATAAGACCGTAATAAGAAGCAATGTTGAACACGGTGGAAATGGATCTATATGTCTACAGGAGGAGGTTTGGAGGCATTAGAATATTTAGTGATAAAACTTAGCTATACTAGCTCTCGCGTGTATAATGAAATTGTGTATGTCTGAGGATGACAAAACTAAATATAAGAAATAGAAATTAATTCTGTTGGAATAATTCAAAAGTATTTTACACCCTGAAATAAATCATGAAATGTTGAAGAATAAAATGAAGAATTTGATGGATGCGGCCAAGATGGCTGACCAGTTAGAAGTGGCAGAGAAAATGTATAAGGGAGAGGTGTCACATAAACGAAGTGTTGTAAGGCAGAGTAACAGCCAAATTAATGTCATACATTATAAACAATAAAAGTATTCCGATGTTTAGGAACCTAGCCCACATTATCTTATGGAAGGACCACCTAACTATGTGCCAGAAAATATTCTAGGAAACAGATACCAAACACATACACCGTACATGTATCCAACCCCTCAGTTTTATCAAAACCATTACATTAGTTGACAGAAGAGACCAGCAATAAAATGTATGGAATATGATAAAATAGGTCATGCTAATTATCAGCGTGAAAAAAAAAACCCAAAGTCTGCAACAAAAACTCTTGTTCGGAGAAAGACCCATGATATTTAAAGAGAAAGAGGAAATGAGTACGATATGAGTACACGAAAACCCGTTAATTTTGAGAAATATATTATTGACGGAAAAACTGGGATTAAAAGTAGTCTTGAAAATATAAAATTATCTTAACATTGAGAGATACTAGAGCAAACCTGAGCCTAATTTTGGAAAATGTATTCGAGTGGAGAGAGGAGCCTTTTTCTGGTGAGAAAGTAAGTGTAAGAGGGTTAGGATCAGAAATGACTTTCTTGTTACATAATGTGAATCTTGAGAGTGAATTTCTGAGCGGCAGGGAAAAGTTGGAATTTTTGAGGAATTATCTGTGTCTGGAATACCCATGCTGTTGGGAAGTGAATTGGCTACTATTAATGAATGAGATGAAAGTGACAGGGCTATGTTGTTGCACAGTAAACTTAAGGGTAAAGCTAGAGAGGCAAATGTACGTCTGAGTATGAGGGAATCAGTAGATTATAAGACTGTTAAAGTAGCAGTGTTGAACACAGTGGAAATGGATCTAGATGTCTACAGGAGGAGGTTCAGAGACATTAAAATATTTAGTGATAAAACTTAACTTTAGTAGCTCTCTCGCGTATAATGAAATTTGAGAGATGTTTTATGTTTGAGGATGCTGAAACGAAATATAAAGATATAACAATAAATCCTGTTGGAATAATTCAAAACTATTGTACACCCTGAAAAAAACTATGAAATCTTTGAAAATAAAGTGAAGAATTTGATGGATGCGGCCTTGATAGCTGACCAGTTAGAAGTACCACAAAAATGTGTAAGGGAGAGGTGTTACATAAGCAAAGTGTTGTAAGGCAGAGTAACAATCAAAACCATGGCAGAAATTATAATCAACAAAGCTATTCAAATGTTAAGGAACGTAGTCCACGTTATTTTATGGAAGGAGCACCTAACTATGTGCCAGAAAATATTTTATGTAATAGATACCAAACACAAACACCATACATGTATCTAACCCCTCATTTCTATCAAACCCGTTATGTTAGTAGACAGAAGAGACCGCCATTAAATTTCTGAGTGGAAGGAAAAAGTTGGAATTTGCGAGGAATTTCCTGTATCTGGAATACCCACGCAGTTGGGAAATGAATTGGCTACTATTAAAGAATGAGATAGAAGTGA
>JAYMFT010424039.1:0-17493 GCA_038088735.1 Panulirus argus
CAAGCATATATATATATATATATATATATATATATATATATATATATATATATATATTCTTTTTTTTTTTTGTCTGTGTGTGTGTGTGTGTGTGTGTGTGTGTGTGTGTGTTACTGAGAAATATATTGGGATTATGGAATATTCTTACCGAGTCCATATCTAAAGTGTTTCACTTGGGAGCCACGCAAGTGGTGTCTCTTCTCTCTCCTAAAACTGTAATAAAAGTCTCGTCTATCACACTACTGCTACTGCCAAACTTTGCTCTCTGCTCCAGAGCCCCTAAAACTTTTCGAACCCAGAGCTCCTACACCAAACCCTTCCCTGTCATAATTCAGAGTCAGACGTTTCCCGGGCCTAAAGTACTGAACTCTGCCCAACTAAGTGTCCAGTTGCCGTGACCCTCTCTCACTTCGCAGACCTCCCCGACCCAGACACCCCTACATCTCCCATCCGGTCAAAGACATTCAAGAATCCTTCAGGGCCACTCACTCCATCTCCTCATCTCATCACCATCTGTTACCACTTCCCCATTTGTTCCCTGTACCAAAGTTCACATTGGTTCTCCCTTTTTTTCCCACACTGTTAACCTCCTTCCAAAACATATCATTTCTAAAGTTTGCTGATACTCGCTCACCCCAACTCTCAGTTGCCATCTACATCATCCCATGCACCTTCTTCGTCTTAGACCTTCTGCCGCTTTCTTTGGTGCAAACCCCGGTCATCCACACTCCCCTTTATTGTCCCACCACTCACTACCCTTATTCACATGCTCACCTCCCACCTTCCGCATGCCACATGCATCTCTCGCACATGTCAGCACTGCTTCCCTAACTATTCTAGACCACTCCCCTAACTTTGTTTAGTCTCGCCGTTTGTCATTCGGCAATCAAACTCTCCTGGTATATCCTGACACAGATATCTCTTCCAAGCTCAATTACTTTAATCACCTTCTTCTGGCTCATATCGTTTCCCCTCTTCCGAAAACCTCCACAAAGCTTCACCCTCTCCTCCACCAGGTAATGATCAAACACCTCACCGGCTGCCCCTCTCAACACATTACATCAAGATTCCCTCTTTTACGCGCTTGTAAATTTGTAAATAATCCAATAATGAACTCGTACCATCTCACCTGCTCACCCACGTATACTTTTGTATGTCCCCCTTTCCAAGTATTCCGTCACAGGTCTTTATTTTTTCGGCACAAAAAAGTCCATAAGCTGTTCACCATTTCCATTCACCCTACTGATCACTCCACGTCCCCCAGTTATATCCCTAACTGCCGCATTACTCAATTTTGCGTTTAAGTTACCCACCACAATTACCAGATCTTTCGCATCAAACCAGCTGACACACCCAATCAGCTGCTCCCAAAAAGCTCGTCGATCTTCATTCAGTTTTCACGGCCAGGTTTATAAATAATGATAATCACCCACTTTCCTTTTCACTCATATGAATCCCGAGAGCTCTTCCTTGCACTCTTTCATATATTCATACAACTCCAGCTTCAGCAGAAGTGCTACCCCTCCCTTAGCTCTTGTTCTCTTACTAAACCCTGACATTACCCGCAAGACATTTCCAAACCATTCTTCCCCCTTACAATTGAGCTTTGTTTCACGCTGAACTAGAGCCTCCAGATTCCTTTCCTCAAACATACTACCTATCTCTCCTCTCTCTTCACCTTAGTCACATCAAGACATTCAAACACACCAGCCTGAGCCTTCGAGGAGGATGGGCACTCCCCGCTTTCCTCCCTCCTCTTTTCCAACCTTTAGAAACTGTAGGACAAGAAGGTGGGGATGTCCAGCGTCCCACTTTCTACCCTACCCCCTGGGATATTACGTGATTCAGCCTGCCTACGGAAAGTTAATCTTAGCGAGGATGTATCATAGTCTGCTGACGAAAGAGGAGTACAGCATCGTCGAAGAATTTCTCACTCCAGTGAAGTCCTACCAGTGCAGTTTTGGAGCTGCAGGAGTTCCTGGGAAAGAAATCTTGGAGTAACACCAGAACCCTTTCAAGAAGGGTGTCCTGGGGCAATTATGAATAACAGATGAGTAGATAAATGTATTGCAAGAACGTTATCCGAGGCAAAGCGTTCCTTTATTCAGAGGAAGTGTAATAACCTCTCCTCGTCATCCACCGATAGGTCTTTCTGGTCTTTAACCAAGAGCATCGCTAACAGCTTGTCACTAACGGCCAGGTCAGTGTCTACGTTGACATGGCGGTAAAATGACACACAAGCCTTTGTGCTGGTGCTGGGACGTGAAACTTTATGAATTGTTTACACCTGATGAAGCGGATTGTCTCTGCGAAACATGTGTATTGTATATATTGTATACTGTAAAGTATTGATAATCATCTGAACTCGTACCGAAGTGCGATTTCACCTTCATTGTTATCAAGGGCTAGTGTGATCATTATATTATCAATATATATATATATATATATATATATATATATATATATATATATATATATATATATACGAAATAGCACAAATGAACGCACACTTCCACATAACATACAAACCTCGAACAGCCAGCTCGAAAACGTGACCTTAAGCGTCCTGGGAATGCATCGTGAAGGCTGATAGATAACGTCTACGAATGGTAGAGAATTGTAGGGCACAGTCTCTAGTGTAACTTTAATGTTTCTGTGTTTAGTGTTCTGATGTTCGAAATTTTCTCAGCGAGATGAATCAAGCAAACACTGCAAATGTTTCGTCTACTTATCCCTTCGCAGAAAGGGATTGAATTTAGAATACCATTCGTTTACCAGCAACGTGCACGTCACTTAGGCCGACTTACTCCTCCCGTCTCCTTGCTTCAGAACAAGCATGTGTCCTGAGGTTACCTCATCCATGAATCAGCCCATAAAGGGTAGAACGAGGACAGTGAATACAAACCGGAGTTAATGAACCAGTAACGCCAAAGAAATATTAACGCTTAAATCCACATATACAGTGCATCAGTCTTACACAAAAGAACCCGAGTCTGGTATCGGTGCGTTATACAGGTAGAGAATGGATAGGTGCAATTGAGGCTGGATTTTGTCTGCTCTAAACGCAGCCTCGGAATGTCGGGAAAAGTAATGAGAAAAATACGATAACTAACATGACCATATTACTATCTAGTAACAAAAAACTTTCTCTGAGTTTTTTTTTTTTTGTGTATCATGTGAAAGCAAGACCAACGCAGGATATAAACATACAATGAGCATGTCTGGTCCACAATTCCCACTGGGAGTTACTGTATAAATCATTATCAAGTTGACAAATATGCAGTCAAAAGCCCTAGTAGTTCACAGTCAGCTGATGCAGCAACATCTGGTATTGCACCAGGTAAAATTGCCGTTTCGGACATCCACCCGTCTGGAAGCTTAAGTTTTGTTTTTGCAATGGTTTTTGACGTGTTTTCACACGATTTTGATCTTCATTTCTCTCTTTTGAGATATCCATTCCTTTATCCAATGGTAGTGAGGTACTCTTGGTAAGAATCAAGGTTTTGAGTGAGGCAAATCACAAGAAAAAAATAGTGATTTACGATAGAATTGAAGGGCAGAATCGTTCAAGACATCAAAAGCCATCAGAATGTTTTTTTTTTAACCAAACCTAACAAACCTAATCCACCCAGGGGCTAACGCAGCCTATCGTAATTCATGCTCAGAAGACTCAGAGTTGGGGTCGTCGTGTTACTCTTCCTTGGGAGGCAGTGCTTGCCGGCACTGATGAATACCTGGTGTAGATGCCTCTCCTTACTGAACTGTCCCCAGTTTTCAACTAAATCTTCCATATTCCACTAAGCAATGCTTCAAATAGACGGACTTTTTGCCAGTCCCCTTCACTCCCTCCTTAATGTCGCTCCACAAACACTCGATATTCTGGATCAACAAAATTCTCGGGGTGGTAAACCACAAGGTGGTCATATCCGTGGTTCTTCAGGATGTTGTAAGCTGCCCACTCGAGGCTCACAATAGTTGTTCCTTGGCCGTAAATACTGCATGATTATAGGAATTAGCGAAGCAGCGTCGCGTTTACGGGCACCTGGTACTTCTTGAATTGCTCCTCAGTACCACCAAACAAGATGTCATTCGAAATACTTTCTCTCGGACTTGCATCTTTCCAAACTGCGGCTCATCACTATCCACAGCAATACCAGGGCCTCCTACTGGCTATTGATGATCAAACCAGTATTGCGTCACCACCGTACAGAAATTGCAAGACAGGTTCACTCAGACGAAGGTATGATGATCCCAGACACAATGGAGCCAATAATTAACAAACAAAATCAGTTTCCACTGCTCCAGAAGTGCACCATCGACAGATGTAACACTTAATAATTACAGCCTTTCTAATACTTACACTTCGGTCACTGAATTAATACGTTTATCAACTCAGTAACTGCACCCTTACATTTCACACCCTTCACTTCACTAGGGAGGACACCGCGTTCTTGAAGATATTTCCTCGCTTCGCCGTCTTTACCGTAATATTTTATAAGAAATTACGCAATAGTCTCGAAAAAGTCAAGGTCACAGACACCATAGAGGGATGACATGGCGGAACTGATTTCAAGTGCGGAGGCCTATATATCTAGCTGTGATTAGTTAATTCAAATCTATATCGACCAATTATTGTCCAGTGAGCTAATGCGCATGCGTCCGACTCTTTTTCATGAGTACTCTGCAACCCAGCAACCAATATACGAACATACAGGAGCTGTCAGCTTGGAAAAATAAAATAATTTTCCAATTAAAGTATCGAAATTTCATAGGAATATAACAATCTGCGAGAGAAATGGTATAGAAGAAAAGAGTCTTAAAATCGCCTAAACTAATGATTCCTAAACTTAAAATCCAAAAATTCGCTGTATGTCCAAAACTGTAATAACACCATTGTACCATACACAAATATTTGAAGCTGGAACCTTTACAGTCACTAGACGAACACAGCACACAATTATGGCACAAATGATCGAATTAATATCAAGCCTAGAGCATGGCAACAAAGCTTCTGACGCAGCAGTTACCAAAGACTATAAATGAAAGATAATAAAGTCGCTACCTCGACGCGTGACTAGACCAACGAACAAACGAAAGCAAAATGCTTTTTATCAAACCCCCTAGATGGCCGTGATGGCAGTGTCAAGGTTTGTCTGACATCAGGTAAGCGCGAGATTCAGATAATTATTTACAAGAAACGTGACAATGGCCGGCAGATGTTATCCATGTGTGATATGCAAGAAGAGGAAAACTGCTCATGCAGATCACATTTTTCACAAATTTCCACTGGACGAAGAGAAGTAAGGTGCATTTATGTTATGAAATTGGTGAGATATTCATAAATATAAGCTTAGGGTATGAATCTAATGTTCTAGTAGTACTACAGGCACTGGACCTTGTTTTTAGAATGCTAGCTGGGGATTTATAGATATGAATTTTTTTTGTTTTTTTGCTTGTGTGAATTGTGATTATGACTAAACATGGATATATATATATACATCATATATACTGAAGGTCTGAGACTTGCATTGACTATCATTCTTTCATGTAAGAATCACCAGACGTATGTAATGTATTATATAATGTCATCATTACTGATGATAACAGATGTATGATATGGAAAGATGCACTGAAAACTGGAAGCCATCAAAAAAAAAAATCAGAAGAAGACTTACATAGATATTTTAGAGTTTGCAGCCATCACTTTTCCAAGAGGAACTATATTAATAATTCCAGACTTTGTCATACTGCTTGCCCAGATCAAAATTTAGAAGGTAATTCAGGTAGCTTTTGTTTCATAACTTGATTTTCTCCAAATATCCTTTCTTGGAATGTATTTGTCATATGTTTTGGTATAGAATATACTTTTATCTATAACAAAATCTATGCCAGTAGAGCATATGTTCACAATATTTTCATGTTTTACTCTCATTGGCAGATACTGTCACTGGTGGTATTCATTATCATGAGGTTCATGATAGATCATTCAATACTATCACCAACATTTTTGACAAAGAAAGCATAACATTTGGTAAGTGTATGTTTTACTGATTGTACTGTATATAACATATGCAATATATCTATATGGTCCCATAAAAAGTGTATATTGTGGTTTCACTTTCAACAGGACAAGTTATGTCAGCAGCCTCTTGTAGCACAGATGAAACTATAGCTGTAGACCTTTCATCAAAAACCAGTATAAAGCTACACTGCGGTATGTAGTAGTCATAATGATCGTCGAAATTTAAATAGAAAGGTATGAATCATAATGGTTCATTCTTATTTTTTTTTTTATTTCTGATGTGAAATTATGAGAAAAAAATGGTTAATAACAGATAATTTCAACAGAACCAGTTTTTGCAAGACATTTAAATCCACCTGTAATACCATCTGTGATAAGTACAGAGGCAAGTCTTGATGTAGTATAGCCAGACTGCACCTGTTGCAAGAGTTCAAACTGGAACAAGCACTGCATATAATGGTAAAATTTACAAAACTGTATTTTTTTTTTCTTTTTTGTATTGTCGTCTCTTTTGTGTTTGACAGTACTTTATGAGTGCTTTTTTAGTGTCCGAACTATATGAACATATTCTTATACAGTTTGAATGGGGGCTGTCCCTAACCTCACCCTTCCTATTTAGTCCACTCTCTTGCCAGGTACAATATTCATGGGAAGAAATTATTGTTCATGTGCATAATCTCATATTACATAAATCATAGTACAAGGTTTCTGTATTTTGTAACATGTTTTAAATATTTATTCTTGCTATATACAGTATTCACATACTAAAATACCATTATTTGATATATGGACTGATGCACTGGGTGAGGTAGTGAATAGGTAAAGAAGATGGAGGTAAAGATATGAAATGTAAATGTCTGTATTTTCATAAAATTAATTTTAACAGATCACAGTTGTGCTGGACAGATTTCACCTGGAGTTACAACCTCCGAGGAACAGCTCATAGATGAACCTGTTGAAAGTCTGTCAATGGATGTTGCTTCACAAACAACGACTGGTAAGCTTAGAATTAATATTTGGATATATATTTTTCAAAATTGATAAATCATAAAGTAATGAATATTACACAAGTTAAAACATATTTCAACATGTTATATTTTTAGAAATAAGATTTCTAATTTAAGTTTTTTGTAGCCTATGAGGAAGATGATGCTAGAACTGTCATAATCTCTGTGTCTTGGGTATCTATATATAAGTGCTTAAAGTGTAAGGGTTATTGACTTTTATTCTTTTCAAACTTTATTTTTTCTGCATCAAATATCAATATAATACCTAATTTTTTCTGCATCAAATTTCAACAGTATTCCTAATTTGCACTTTTTACATACAGATGAATTTAGTGACAAATGCTGTTATAAAGAGTGATCTGTCACCAACAGAAGCAGGCATCCAAACTCCTATACAGGTACAGAACTAAGATTGGTAGACTTTCAAAGAAAATACACATATTGAAAAGGGCAAATGTGAAATGTACTAGAAAATGTATGCTACCATGAGGTATTATTCACAGTGCCTCTAAATATCTAGATGGCTTTTCATTAGAATTTTTTCAGACTCACTTGGAGTTCTCAACTGTAAAAAAGCAAGGTAAAACATTATTCAGACATCAAAAGGTGTTTTTCACCAGGCCTTTACATCAAAAGTGCAAGGGCATATAAACTTTTGTTCAAAATATATGCTCTTCCCACAGTGTGAATGCTTAGATACTGGGTACAAAGGATACATTTTACTGCAGGATGGAACAAATCAATTTTTGAATCGCAGTATCAATTAAAGCTGGTGTTTACTACAATATAAGTAAAAATAAATTTAAAGGGCTAGAAGATCTGGGGCAGTAGGGCATTTCAAAAATATTTGCACAGTATGCAATAATTTTCATGGTTAAAGGATTATCAACAAAGTGGAAGCAAATCCTAGGTTATTTTCATTTCAACAAGTGTATAAAATATTTGCACAGTATGCAATAATTTTCATGGTTAAAGGATTATCAACAAAGTGGAAGCAAATCCTGGGTTATTTTCATTTCAACAAGTGTATAAAACCTGAAAAACTTAATCATAGGTTATTTTCATTTCAACAAGTGTATAAAACCTGAAAAACTTAATCAGTCTCATGAAAGTATCTCAGAGGTGCCACATAAACTAATTTTGCATATTGGTATACATTATGTTACAGGATATGTTGGTCATAAATTACTAAAATGTCATAATTGTATTCATTGTACAGAAGAATCGACAGAAGAAAGTGGTAATGATGCTTATTATTATGATATTTACCTTAAACCCTAGGATTCTGAACTGAATAAGTACTTTTGCTACCCAAAAAGAATACTGGTTGATATAATCAGAGAATTTGAAGAAATATTCAATAACAATGTTAAAAGCATGATCTGTGAGGAATCACTTAATAAAAAAATTGAAAATAGTGACGCAAACAGTCAACTGTGAAAATACAAACTTGTGATGGTGTAGTAGACCAAATTATTGATACATATTTAAAAATGTATCTACATTATCATGCAAAGTTCATGACTAAGGAGTTAAGAGGTAATTCAAACTTTCTGTTTATAGGGTATGGAGAGCTATGTGGTAGAACTGTAGTGGAGTGGACTGTGTGGTGAGCTATGTGGTAGAACTTTGGTGATCTGGGGCAGTACTTGATCATATGAACTATAAAGTTATGGAATGTCTGATTTTCTTCTGGTAGTACATAAGAATCACATCAGTGATAATGACAATGACAATGGTGATTACACTACTGATACCTACACGTTAGACTCTTTGAACAGAAGTATTATAACACAATAGCAGTGAAATATATTTTATACTTCTGATTCAGCATAATCTGTGAGTGTTACTACACAGCTTTTTGTAAATGACATCTGCATGAAAAAGTCAAGTATGGATATGGCTTTTCTACATAGAGTCTGCATATTATTTTCTTAATGCACTGCATGATGCAAAGAGTTCTTGCATTGGTGTTAATTTAAGCTTTATCATTTCTTTAATGTTGCAATGTTGCTGGTTTCCAGTTTACGTAAATATATAAATTTTCTCCTGCTTGACCTCTATGATTTTTGTAAATACATTTTTTCTGTTGCTTGGTTTCTATGATTTTTGTAAATATATTAATTTTCATTTGCTTCGATCTCATTCTGTGTGCTTGGTTATTCTATAATTGATTTGTTGTATGATATTGTTATGTGTACTGTGATTGTTTTGCAATCTGAGTAAATGTTTTGTTATATTTTCTATTTTTAATGTATGAATATTTTCCTTATGCTTTGTAATGTTTTTCACTTTCTATTTCATGGTCTGCATGTTTGTTTATGCTTCTTCTATGATACTGCAAGTTATTTTTCCTTACAACTTCCTTTGTTCTTGCTCGTTTGAATAAATGAATAGTTATGATTAATTTAATGAATAATTATGATTAATTTTTCTTTGCATGGGTGTATATAATGCATAACTTAACAATGTTTCTATGTGGGGACCAGCCATATAAGGATCGACCGTTATGATGCTTCCTTCTTTCCTAGAACAGCAAAGCCGTAGAATTCTTTTTTCTTCATTTGTCTCTCCATCAATCTGTAACCTTACCCGTTTAAGTGTCAGATGCACAAATATCAAAGATGCTATGATCAATCTCTTTTTTTTCTCCGTAATCTGTTTTTCTTTTATTCAAGATGGCCATAATTAGGGCATGATTTTTTACTGTATTTTGCCAGTTCTCATAAAGAAGAAAAGAATCATGGTAGGATTAGCCTCCTTTCCCAGGCGTGACAGCAGGACATGGAAGGACCGGAACTTACGCCAAAATATGGCAGGATTAGCACATATATCCTTTCAAAAACATTTATGGTAGAAATTCATTAATAATGTAAAGCTGCCTTAGAAAAATATTGAGAGGCAGTGAACGAAGATGGAAATAAATTGCAAGACAAAGTAGGAAGACAGACGTAAGGAAAACGTCAAGGGGACAATGAAGGATACAGATAAGTAATACCGAAAGGTGAGGTGATGACAGTAAAAGCTTGGAAGAGCAGATACTGAAGGACATGGCGAAACGAACTCCAAAGCAGTATCTGTATCATGACAGAATCCAAAGCAATACCTGTATCATGACAGAATTCGAAGCAGTACATGCATCGTCATAGATTTCGAAGCAGCATCTGTTTCATGACAGAATCCAAAACAGTACCTGTATCATGAGACTCCGAAGCAGTACCTGTTTCATGACAGAATCCGAAACAGTACCTGTGTCATGACAGCATCCGAAGCAGTACCTGTATCATGACAGTATCTGAAGCAGTACCTGTATCGTGAGAGACTCCAAAGCAGTACCTGTATCATGACAGTATCCGAAGCAATTCCTATTATCATGACAGACTCCAGAGCGGTACCTGTATAGTGACAGACTCCAGAGCAGTAACTGCAGTACCGGATATCATGGCAGACTGCAGAGGAGTAACCATATCAAAGTAAAGCAACATTATACCAAGATTGGCATTAGCACCGAAGCCAAAACATGCTGACTTACGTTAAAGATTTAGATATATCAAACCCGATACATACATGACACCCTCAAACTCTAACCACAACGGATGATATCGACGCATCACAAACGGATATCAGGACGACAAGAAAGATGTAAAGGCACAGTTAAACACAACCCCTGCAGGGAAGGGAGCGGATCCAGATTATGAGCTAAACCTAAGCCTGCCAGAACACGACCGACCAGTCCTTGGGAAGCTCTACCCTGGGGAAATATATTAGACTGTCAAAGGGAAGGATTTTGTCCTCATATTCTCCTTTCTGCCGCCGATGGTTCGCTTTTCTCCCCGGTCACGTCCTCCTCCTGGCCTCACTTGCTGCCCGCCCAACCACTCTCCCTCACGACACAATACCCTCGATAACTCCCATCTCTTCGTCTCTTCTCGCACGTCTCCTCCTATTTACTCTCCCCCTGTTCCTATCTTTTCCCTTTTGTTTCCTAGCTTTTGTTCGCGTCCTTCTCTTCACTCTTCCTCTGTTCCTCATAACCATTTTCCTCTGTCTTTCTTATCTTTCCCTTTTTCTTCGTACCATTTCCCTTCTCTTCTTACATCTATGCTTCATTTCTTTCCATCCTCCATTTTATCGACGTCTCCGTCTGGCCTCTCTCCTGTTATATTTTGTTCTTCCCATTCTCTTCTCACGTTCATTATATCTTTCCTGGCTCTTCATCTTCTCCTCCTTACGCTTATCTATTTTCCACGTATTTTTTTTTTTTTTATGTTAGCTGAGACGGCACGGGCAGCTACGGCCCTAATCACGGCCATCCCATTAACGCTATATATATATATATATATATATATATATATATATATACCCTAGCCTGATGGAAAGCATAAAAAAAATAGACACACATTACTTAGAAGACAACACAAATCCCTGTGACCCAGCTGTGTGTGTGTGTGTGTGTGTGTGTGTGCGCGCGCGCGTGTGCGTGCGTGTCGGACTGTCAGAGACGAGAAGCTGTTGAGCTCTTATGATCCAGGAAGACAAATGCCTCACCTGCTAAAGTCATAATTTCGGGGAAAGATTTATATCACAAGGAAAGGATCTGGAGGTAGTAGTATGTTAGTTTTATCGTGACGGGAGCAGAGTGAAGAGGGTTTTTGAGGTTCCCAGCTCAAGGATTACTGCTGTATATACGATGAGCGTGATTTGCCGGATGCCACGGAGAGATTGAATCACGGGACACCGCCGACGGGCAGGGAAGACGGCTGAGTGTACCCCGAGATGTGTCCGGTGGAACCCGACGTCCTCGAGCAACCAGACACAGAACTTCACCCGAGAAACTGGGTTGTGAGGTGTGTGTGCGTGTGTACAGCTGGTGGCCACACCAGCGTCTGGTGACCGAGAAGTTAACGTTACTGTTTTAACGGCACTGCAGTGTGAATAGCAGATGAGAGTGACGTGTCTCACGAGTGCGGTATGTCACGAACCTATCGTGAACAACACACGACGAACGAATTTAAACGTAGACTGGCAAATATTACCACCGCCACGCCTCGCACTCCCTTACTCCTAGTCAAGGTGTGGGCTAAAAAGGCTAGACCAGCCATACATGTATCAGGTCAACACGATGACACAAGGATCGCGCAGTGCACTTGATAACGAAAAGATTTTCGTAAAAGAACAATGGAGTGTAGAGAGGGTGGGTGACAAGAGCAGTCCATCAGACCTCGTGGTTTTTAACACTAGGTCAACAGGGAAAGAAGACGGTGCGGTGCGAGTGGACTTGCCACTGATAAGGCGATACACGATAGTGTAGAGTTTATTTCTCATTCCTCTCGAGAAAGAAGAAGAGGAGAAGTAATGGGGTACTGGGGAGCGATGGTCACACACGAATATCTCCCGGTTTAATTGTAGACAACATAAGCAAAAGAAGAGCACATGCGAAACCAACCCCTGACGAATCTATACAGCCTCTGGCTCCTCCCAGAGAGGCGCTAATACCTTGCTCAGTCCGTGATCCTTCCCGTACAGAACTACTTCCCCTAGTCCCCGTCCACCCATCCGTCTACGCCTTATTGAATTAATCCCCGCCGCCCGTATAGTCTCCCCCATACCAAATTACTCCCCAGTCCCCACCTACCCCAACAGAGATTCGTGTCTGAGGAGGATTACCCACAGATATCAGAAACAATGGAGACCATCATCCACGACAAGTGGCACAGGTGTGAGAGAAGCCGCACTAAACGTCATGGCATGAACTCGACGACACCAACGACAGGCTTGGTTCCCTCAGGGCTTGAAGGCCTGAGAGAAACACCACTCACTAGTCAACACACACACACAGCGAACACAGCCTACGAGAACTACTTCGTATCTTTAGCAACACAGTGTTTATCCCACACACACACACACACACCCAGGCTGCCCGGGGTATATTAATAAGGCACAAGGAATGCAACTTGGACGCTTCTCACAGTAACCTTACACCACTCTACTATTTCTCCTCAAGACGTTCCCTGTCTAACCTCTCATTTCCCACTTTAGACAACAAATCAAAAAGGATAAAAGATGGTTTCGACGCTGGAGAATAAAGATAGGTCAGTGGGCGCGTGTGAGGCAGCGTCCCTGGGGAGGGAGGGCGGACCACAGTGACGACCTGACTGACACCAGTGAACAGGTGGGGAGGCGGAGGGCAGGCACCAAAGGCGATGCGAGAGAGGGGGAGCGGAGAGGCGGGAGGGAGCGGAGATAGAGGAAGACTGACGGCCGGAGAGGATGGAGGAGAAGAGAAAGAGAGAGGAAGATACGGCAGGAGAGTGATGAGGGGAGGGAGAAACAGGTTTTACATAGATGCGTACGAAGGGAAGTGATGATGAAGAGGTAAGTATGAGAGACATCACGATCAGAATGAGCGGCAAGAAGGAGAGAGAGAGAGAGAGGGGAGAGGAAATACGAGGGGAGATATTTAAATTACAGGAGTAGGCGGGAGATAAGTCCTGGGGAAGCTAACTATAGAATGTGGCTCGCCAGCCAGCCAGAGTGGGAGGCTGGCCGGTCATGAGAACTAGGGTGGCCTTGAGGGCAAGACCTGACCGAGAGGCGGGAAGCACCGGTGGGTCGGTTGGTATTGTTGTGGGAGGTAAGGCTCACCACACCCACCACGGGTAATGGTGACACAGACCTAGCAGACTCCACCTGGATGGAAGACGTGGGTGTGGGGGCAGGCGAGGCAGGGCTGTGACAGGGGCGAGGTTGGTTTACCTGGGGGCAGGGTGGCGTTATCATGGTCTAAGGATTAGCACTAGGGAGTAGTATCAGAGGGCAGTGCCAAGGGATAGTTTCAGGAGGGTAGCGTGAGACTATAACGCTAAGGGTGTTGCCAGAGTGTAGTGTCAGTTGAGAGTGCCTCAAGGTAGTGGCAGAGGATAGTGCCAGTGGGTAATGTCAAGGTGTAGTGCCAACTTTACAATATAGTTCCATGTGTTGGCACTTCTGATTAAAAAAAAAATCCAATACCTTTTTACACGATCAATGTGAGACCGATTATCTAGTGACTTCCCCTCTTTTAGGGGGAGCGTCTGTTGGGGATACTGGTTTTATCAGCAGAGATGACAAGCCCTAACATTTTACAGATATTTAACATGTGGTTAAGTGTGACTATGCTGATTATGTTTCTATATTCAAAGGTGTTGCTAATGATGCTGACAGCATAAGTAAGTATATGGTGTTTGGTGTTTGTAGGCATGGACTGAAGAAACGAATTCATCTGTACATTGAACAAGGTGGGGCTAAGTAAACTGCCTTGCGGAATGCCAATTTCAAACTCTTTGATTCCACCTTTGTGTCCCTGAAACAGAACCGATGATTATTTCTGTTTGAGAGGCAGCCAGAGATTCAGTTAGTTAATTTGTATATGTTGGATTACGAGTCGATTGGCGACATCAAAAGTAGGTATAAGGTCAACGTGGAGTTGTACTAAGTATGAAGAATTAAAAAGGTGGGAAAGTAGTGATACCCACACACTCCTTTTGTAAAGAAAAGTGTATGGGTGTAGTATGTCAGAGCATGCACCATGGGCATGGGTCATTTCCAGAGAGGATTATGACAAGAAGTACAGTGTCACCATCGACAAGGGGCAATAATATGGAGGTAGAGAAGACAGGGGAAGGGCTGGAAGCACTATCAAGGGATCACTGATGGTATGCAGCGTACAGTGTGGGTAGAGACAAGGTAGTGCCACAGACTGGGGTTGGCCGGCAGAGGAGAGATTGCTTATCGACCAGGAGGAAATGCCAGGGAGCAATGTAGGTGGAGGTGGTGCGGCACCATGGGCAGGGCGCAGTGCCAGAGGTAGCACGAGCAGTGGTCAGACAACCTCCAGGAACACGGGAGAGCGCTACACTGTGGTGTGAGTAGGGGTGTGGGGGGGTGGTCAGGTGGCACCATAGGAATATAGGGGTAGTGCGACGAGAATAGCAGCACCGCAGACAGTGATCAGTAGCAGTGACACACTTCCTGGTGATGTAAGGGAGCCGAGCCAGGTGCCGGTATGACGGGGCAGCACACCATGGCTGGGCTGTCATGTGAGGAGCTATAGGTCATGGCGGGAGGTACACTTTGGCACCGCCGTACCTACCTGTTGTGTCAACACCAACCTCACAGCCAGCCAGCGCCCCCCCCCCTGCCCCCAGTGACCATCCCCCCACCCCTTGCCTCACCCTGCCCAACCTCCCATGGCTAATCCCCCCCCCCTCCCCCTCCCTCCCCCAGGAGTATGGGAAAGATGAATGTTTCTATTATTACAGTGGGCGGCTCCGGCGCGACACAGAGCCAGCACACATACCCCCGGCTAGCGTTATGAGCGCGGCATGGGGTCGGCCACCGCGGACAGCCCTAGCAGCACCGCGCGTTTCGCCGCCACAGCAGGAACCCGTCTTTCTCTCTCTCGATTATTCTATAGGAATTTCAGTTTGTTGTGTAATAGTGGTTTCTTTCAGTCAGTCTCCCATGGGCAGCATTCATATAAAGTTGATCTGCAGCAGGGGATGTGCGATGTCACCGTTGTTGCTTAATTGTTTATGGATGGGGAAGCGAAGGAAGTAAATGAAAGAGTCTTGGAGAGAGGGATGAGTATGCAGTCTTTATGTTTTGAGGAGGGGCCTGGGAAGTAAGTCAGTTGTTCTTTGCTGATGGCACAGCACTGGTGGTACATTCGAGTGAGAAGCTGCAGAATTTGGTGAATGAGTCTGGGGGAGTGCGTGAAAGGAGGAGGTTGAGAGTTAAAACAAGGTTATTAAGTTTAGCAGGATGAAGGGAGAAGTTAGTTGAGGCAAGAGTTCATATGGAGATGATAGTTTGGAGGAAGTGGATATGGCAGTATATGGAAGCAGAAGTGAGTCACAGGGCTGGAGATGGGGTGAAGGTTCTGGGAACATTGAGGAATGCGTGGAAAGAGAGGTCGTTATGTGTGAGGGAGAAAATGAATATGTTTAGTGGTATATTAAACCCAGCGATGCCGTATGGATGCGAGGCACGGGCTATAGATGAAGAAGTGCGAAGGAGGGTGGATGTGACGGAAATGAAACGTTCGAGGTCAGTAAGTGGTGTGAGGTGGGTTGAGCGGGTAAGTGATGTACGAGAGATGTGTGGTAATGAAAAGAGTGTGGTTGAGAGCTGAAGAGGGTGTGTTGAAATCGTTCCGACATATGGGGAAAATGAATAATATGTATACGAATAATGATGTATATTTGTCAGACGTGAAGGGAACAAGGAGAACGGGAAGACCAAACTGAAGATGGAAGGAAGAAGTGATAAAGATTTAGAGTGATCGGGGCCTGAACATGTGGAAGGGTGACAGACGTGCAAGGGATAGAGCGAATTGGAACGATGTGGCATGCAGGGGTCGACGTGCTGTCAGTGGACTGAACCAGGACATGTGAAGCGGCCGGGGAAACCATGGAAAAGACTGTGGGGCCTGGTTGTGGAAAGGGGGCCGTGTTACACATGACAGATAGAGAATGGATGTGAGCGAATGCGGCCTGTCGTCTTCATTTGTTTCTGGTGCTACTTCGCTAACCCAGAAACCGATGAACAAGAATGACAAAAAAAAAAAGATGTGTGATTATCATTGTTATTATTATCATGATTATAATTTTATCATTTTCATACTTTGCCGTTTCCCTCGGTTTAATTAACATCTATTATCATTATTATTATTACTTTTTTTTTTTTTTTACTTTAACCTAGCCTGGATAGCCTGGAGGCGGGGGTCAGGGCAAAAGGCCCTCTTCACTACAACCGCATCTTCACTAAGCTATATCCCCACTACACCCTCATCTCCAAAAAAACACGATTCAATAAACTCTTCTTCTCCGCAACCCTCATTTTCCTAATACCTTTATCTTAACTAAGCCTACCTAACTTAAACTACTGAGCAGCCTCGTTAAGGTCTCTGGGCTCAGGGAGGGCGTGTCCCACACTCCAGGGACCTTGGAGGAGGTGTCCCAGATGCTGCGTATCCTGGGGAGGAGTGCCAATCCCTGGGGACACACACACACACACACACACACACACAAGCAATGGCACCCCACGATGGTAAAACCTCTGCACCGTACAGAACAAATCGGTTATTGCAAGCTGGTAATAACACACACACACATCTACAAATTCTCTCCCAATAATTACGAGCACAGGTGATGGTGTGGTTATCTACGGAGTCAACCTGGAGGACAAATTCCTTTTTCGGGTGCGGTGGGAGAAGGTGCACCGGTCCTGCAGTCAGAAGCGACTCTAAGCCATTAACTTGGGCGGATAATCCTACTGCACAGGATGAAGAACTTGAAAAATATTTATCCCAAAGCTTCACTTTTCAGAAGAAACTGTAATATACCCAACTGTGATTATATATATATATATATATATATATATATATATATATATATATATATATATATATTTATTTATTTATTT
>JAYMFT010424050.1:0-17493 GCA_038088735.1 Panulirus argus
TCCCCTTTTAGTCGCCTCTTACGACACGCAGGGAATACGTGGGAAGTATTCTTTCTCCCCTATCCCCTGGGATAACAGTATCGTCCGGATGCGCACTCGAACCAGGGACCTCCCGGCTTTAAGTCGGCCGCTCTACCGACTGAGCTACCCGGACAAAAGTATCGCCCGCACGCGGACTCGAACCAGGAACCTCCCGGCTTTAAGTCGGCTGCTCTACCGACTGAACTCCCCGAGCAACGCTATTATATATATATATATATATATATATATAAAAACAGCTGCAGAGCATGATTTGCAGCATTACGACTCATCAGACGATATGAAATAGACAATACTAATCTGGTTTATATACATTAGGGAAAATGAGGGGCTAATGAATGTAAAATTTAAGAAATCAAACCATACTTAATCTTTACCCAAACCTCCACTAATAACCAAAATGTATAGCTGAAAGATACCAACATCAAAATGATCTGTAGCTGGAATTGCATGAAGCATTTACTTGTGGGGAGGTCGGTATGTGGTGTAACTGTCAATTCAGTCTGTCATCAATTTGTCGGCACTTGTTGTGCATTGCTCAATCATGGGTGTGACTGGTATAGCATGACAAGAATACTAAATATTATAATTAGTTTATACTGCTAGGGGAGTTAGGTAGGGTTTTCACTATACCCACAGAGCGAGAAATGTTCACATAACTTGCTGTAATCTTACTAGCACTGCACTGTATCTAATATTGTCTACATTTAAGAATGGCAATAGCAGGCATACACCAGCATTGCAACAAAATACCAAAGCAATCTAACTTGATACAACTTGTTTATGTCCAATCATCACCATTTGAGATTAAGGCCCTGCCTACTGTACTCAGCTCAGTAAATAGTCTTGCATTTGCAGAAGCCTCAACATCACAAAAGCTTTGTTGACCAACCAGGAAAAAATCTTTACTTTTCAATGATGCAACATGTATCACCAGCTCGCAAGCTGGTGAAATTTTTCATAATGAAACCAGTGTCATAAGCCACCACAGGGGTAAGATTTGCCCACCATGCCTGAACATAAAAGGGTTAATAAACCCCACATTTTCCAGAACACCTCAAGACGAAAATACAGCTTATTCACAATAATATAAAAGGGTTGCAGCAAACTTGGAAAATACACCTGCAACAGTGCAGAGGAACCTGTCAGCTAATGAAATACTTTATGTTAAGACAATAGTACCAGTTCAATTCTTTTCTTTGGGTATATCAATGATTATTTCTTCATCTCCATTCTGACAATGCAATGACATACTTTTTACCTGATTAAAATTCGCAGGTGACAACAGAGCCAAGTAAATGCTTTACTAACCCATACGAAATTTGATGATATACAACAGCTCTGTTAAAAACAATGTTGCAACACTGGCCAACTGCTGCTCAGCTGTCCAAAATGACATCAAAAAGTGTATTCAGCACTACTATCCAATATAATCCTCAAAATATGCACAGGAAAGGTAAATGCTGCGATGATTTATATCATGTTAGGTAGTACCATACCGTTATAGGGTATTTACCTCTGTCTTCTGCTTTCCACTTGCAGTTCCTTGTATACCTGTATCTAAACTGCAAGTAAAAGTCTGTTTTAGCCCAATATCAAAAATATCGTTGGGAAACAACTCATGGTTTAGAAATATGCTTTATAAAGTACAGTGTGATTAAAGAAATACCTGTGAAAGGCTGATTTATCAGTTCATTGCTAGTGAATGTTAACAAATAAGGTAGCAATGGCATATCAAGGAAACCATGGCATTAATCAAAGTATAAAAATATAATACATTTGTAATAAGTTTATAGAACCTACAAGAACCTCACCTAACCTACCTAACAGTCAAGAATGATCCCAATTTTCTTTACTCTGGTCAACATAATCACACTTGAAAATGCACCATCTTCATGGTACTAGATGTCAACAAACAGATGTGTGAGTCCCAAAAGCTAATGTTTAACATGGTAAATATCTATTACCACCTCTACTACTATATGAGGTTTTTATAGGTTCTGTTGATATTTCGCAAATAGACCTTTTACATAAATTCATCCCATACTATCCCTAAAAACTTACCAGTAACCCTTTAGGCTTTATTTGGTATTGTTCAATAAAATAAAAAACTCTTAAATAATGCTTCAAAACTGTTAATATGGTCTCAAAACATTAAAGTAACATATTGAAACAGTCAGTTAATATTCAAATCTAACAGTGATGTGGAGTTATTCTTGACAGTTACCATAATATATTACTGTTAGGTATGACCCCATATTTTACCTAATACTCTCAACAGAACTACCTTATCTAATATCGCTAAATAAATCTAATGTTAGACACCATGCTCTGCAATGGATACAGTATTGTCTTAATTCTAAACTAGCATCACACAACAAAATCAGTCACTACCCAGAGCTGCTCCCCATACGAAAAGGAACTGTTAAATCACCCATTATCCTACCACTGTTGAAGAAAAACACCCAAAGATAGGTTCGATGCACAGCTAGACTGGTATTTTACCTTCTACATCTTTCTTATAACTTCTAATATCAACTGACACAACTTACCCAGTGACCCTAGGGTGATTCTTCTTGCGGAGATCATTGATGTTAACTACTAGGCGACATTCCCCATTTGTCACCATATCACGTACTAGCTGGGTATAGACTCCAGAATCCTCCTGTAAAACACATGTTTCTTGTATAAAAAGTAGATATTACTTACCCTACGAGCTAAAAAATGTGCACAAAAATTATCAGGCAGATGTCTTAAGAGACACATCTTTTTCAACATGTTGAATCTAATGAGTTGTCCTTAATTTCTGAGGATCCAGGTATTAATTTACACTTATTATGTCAATACTGCTGAGTATTAACGTCAAACAAGACCTACACATGATGGCTTAGAATATTCAGATTAGACCTGTCACAATGTTTAGACCTGTCACAATATTGTCATAATACAATACAAGAAGTACTTACATCATCCTCGAGGAACTCTAGATATTCTCTCTGAATATCTCTGACTCGCTGATCAATCACTACATCTGCTGTTGTGCCCATACTGCCGATATCTCAAATTGATTCTCTGACACAACTTCCCTTCACTCCCGCCTTGGATAACTCACAACGAAAAGCGCGGGAACAATAACGGGAGTGATGGATCCACCATATCGTTCGTCGAACCAAATCCACAACTTTTGACGTCATGTACGATGTGTTTTCTTATTTCTCCATGTCGAAATCTTTGCTCATTAGCGTCATCTTTCCCTAGTTGTCCCAAAAATTTTTACAGCATTTCAAATTATTTCTATAATTTCATATATAAGAATATCTGCTTCTTTTATTTTTTTTTAGCAAAAGCTATAAATCCTCTAGACGCCACCCGTTTTTACTTAAAGTCGAGTCATGCCATAGATTTTCTGGTGAAAATCTGACTAAATTTTAAGTATCTTTATCGAATTCAAGTTACATTTTTGGGATCAAGATAACTTTAATTGGATTTAAGGCCTCTTTCCATGAAAATCTATGATTCAATATTATTCAATGAAACGGTAATCAGATTCTTGTGACCAGTTATTAATTTCAATTTCATTACGGAGTTGCCTCTCACTGTAATTAAAATACGTGAGAGTAATAAATTGCACAAAGACGTTTTTGTTATGAAGATCACCTTGGCAATATTCTTTAAGGTGACAAAATATTATTGATTACACTAAAAGAGATTAACATAGTACAGGCTACCGCTACCAGATGACTGGTGTAATGAGAAGGATCTCCGCCAGCAACAACCATCCAAAACAACAGTAAATGTCACACTGAAAATGTAAAACAAATTCAAAAGCGCTGGATATATGTGGAACTATGATATTCATATATGAGGCATCAGTAGCACGTGGGGTATCTTAACATAAAAAGGTTGCTGTCGCCTATTACTTAGCAATAGGCTTTTACTAGAAGTTTATTTTTATATGGGTAAGTTGTGGCATATATCGCTTGTTTCTTAGTTGTTTTACCTTCCTTATATGATGTTCTACATGAGAGCTTGAGATTTATTTTTTCTCTATAGTTTACAAAAAAGCCCAATTTTCGGGTCTAATAACCACAGCATGCTGAAATTGATCAAAATTGGTCGAAATATACTGGATTAACACAGTATACGGCATTCAGTTTTCCTATGTTGTGTTCGGATGAGGTGGATGAACAATGTCAGACCTGAAGAAGGTGATGTGGGCATTCAAAAAAATCTATTATTTATCCTTTATGTTCTACACCAGATCGGTCTCCCAAACATCGATAGACATGCGCATCAACCAGGTAATGTCACATGAAATCGATGTAAACAATTTATTCTATGCGCCAAAGATTGTCAAGTATTTGACCCGCGTTCGAGTCCAGGGAGCATAGATGTAAATTGTTTACATCGACAGACATATTGAACAGCGCAATGATAAACATAACAAAAAATCACATGAAATGAAAGAATATCATAAAATTCTAATAAAATAACCACGAAACAAGTGATAGAAGTCTTAACTTGTATCCGACAGCCGCACCCTTGTCCACTGCCTTCTAAGATGTCCCCTCACACAACGCTTCCGTGACTCCTGCTAGATCACCACTCAACGACCCCCTGACGGAGACAAGATGACCCTCCCCATACTGGCCAGACATTAAGTATATAATAATGATGTTGTGTTGAAGGAATATCCTAACTTTCTTAGGATATTCATCTGGAAGCTGAACCTTAAGTAAACTACACTATACCTTAAGTAAACTACACTATACCTACATCTTCACTACATTCTCGAGTTGATTATACTTTGGTTGACTATATTTTAATATATGTATAACTACAAGAGTTTTAAGGTTAACCCCAAACCTTGAAAAGATCAACTTGCTTCAATATGGTCTTCGCACAAACACATCTTCCGAAGCACAGACTCGAATCCGTCTTGGAAGTGCAAACTGAGTTACAGCTCAGCAAAAGGGATGTGGATATAGAACTTGTGGCGTGCAGGATCTTGGGAGAGGGAACAAGCGGAGTTGTGGATCTTGTTATGAACGGGGCTGATCAAATGGTTAGGAAAACTCTGAAAAATGAAAAATGTCTCGCAGCGCTTCAAGAGGAGGCAGAAATTCTTAGAACGCTCGCCGGGGCTGGAGGCGCACCTATCTTGCGTGGACTGTGCAGAAACCCGCCAGTGATGCTCATGTCATACACTGGTGAACCCTACGCAAAATATGTCAAGACTTGCTCTCAGCTGGAGATTGTCCATTCCCTTGTAATAATAGGACAAAAGCTGCAGGAACTTCATGATAAATCACTCGTGCATAACGACATCAAACCCAACAATATTACCGTGCAGGTCACCGCCAATAGAGTGACATTTCATTTTATAGATTTTGGTCTTAGCAAACGGACGGGACAATGGAGACGCCCAACTAATGGTTCGTTCTTTTGGATGGCTCCCGAGGTTCTGGCAGGCAAACCCGTCTCTTCAATTAGTGACGTTTTTTCATTTGGACATGTGATCCTCACCGTCTCCCGTCGTATTGAAGACGATGAGGCCAGACATGGTCTGCAAGTAGTAGCAATCCAGGCCACCAACCCTGATCCAGTTTCCCGCCTTCCTCTGGCAAAAGTTATCACTCAGTTGCAGATCATTGGCAAATCACTCTACGAGTGAAGCGATTATCTCGGAGGATTAAATCTTTAGGAAAGGTTCCTGCCATTTACCAGTCACAAGATCCTTAAGGATATATATATATATATATATATATATATTTCTTTTTTTTTTCTTAAGGTCACCCAGATAAAGTAAAGGCGAAACTTTATGACAACGTGTGTCCAAATTGTGGATACTTCTCGGAAATCTTTCGTGTGCCCATCGGAATTTATTTATTTATTTATTTATTTATCTACTTATGTACTTAAACAAAAAACTTGGGACGGCAGTAAATGCCGCTTCCCATGATTTTTTATTTATTGCGTGCCATAGGTTCGTCAGCCCTAGTCCTAGGTCACATTCAAGTGAGTAATCTTGGCCGAACTGAGACCTTTGGAACTAGATGTTCTGGGACTCTTTATCGCTAAAAAAAGAAAAAAGAAATCGAGAAGAACGAGTTAAGAGGAATAAAATGAAAATAAAAAACATTTTTGCCATTATGAGTTTCTCCAGGATAATTGTTTTAATCTTTTTTTTTTAATACATTAATGTTAACGTACTTTATCGAGCTATTTCGTGCTGTTCCGGCTTTTACCCGAACCCGCAGCCAAGCACCTGCAATGGTGTCCAAACCCCATATGTGTGAACAGTATGCCATACTTGAACGAATAATATGAAATACCGGCTCACAGGAGAAATGGATGCTGCATCTGTGCAACGCTATCGGCTTTTGGGAAGCAAACTTTGTGATGCTGATCATGTCGAGTTTCCGGGACACAGTGGAGGATACTTATGCCCAGCTTATTTGCTATTACAGGGATGAATCAGAGAACAGAGAGATGTGAAACCAAATCAAGAAGTTTAGAGAACAGAGACCTATGCCACACTTTGTCAGACGCTTTGGTAGTTGTTAAGGACCACGACAAAGGTGTCACCACAATCCCTGAGAAAGGTGGACCAGAGGTGAGTCACGCAGGAGAGATCACCAGCAGACCTAACACTGTGAAATCCATATTGGTGATCAGAAAAGAAGAGAAAGGGATTTTAAGTGCTTGGGGAAATGAAAGCTTAGGAGAGTTTCAGAGACTTTGGCGGCAGCAGAAATGGGAGCAAAGGGAAGATAGAGGAATCAGAGCGGTCTCCTGTTTTGAGGACGGGCTGCACCAAAGCGTGCTTTTAATCGAATGGATGAGTCTAGGATTTTAGACAAAAGCCAACATAGGCAAGCAAAGACTGGTGCTAGCTCGGAGGCACCTCAAGGAGGAATGCTATCTGAGCCATACGCCGTGTCCACCTGCTGGTGTCAGACAGAGTTTCTCAGGCAGGAGGATGGGAGGTGTAGGAGTTTCAGTTTGGACTTCGATCGTCATATTCCACCGATACTTGTCTAATGATTCAATACATCTCTCGGTTTGTATCTAACTTGAATGTGATAAAGGTGATTGTACGGGTATGATTATGTTAGATTTACAAGCAGTTTTCGATAAAGTAATCCATAGTATCTTTAGGACTACTGAAATGTAATAGTCTTAATGAAAATTCTGTACTTTGGTTTAATTCATTTCTGGATGTGGGTCACAGATCGTAGATATTGATGATGCAAAGTCTGATGCTAAAGATTTAAAGTTTGGAGCACCACAAGGTTCAACATGAATAGAGCCTCCTCGTCTGTTCTTGGTATATGTTAACGACGTGTTGGTAGCAGTGAAGTGCAAACTTCTGCTTTACGAAGACGACTTGGCATTGATGACGCCAGGAAATCTGTCAGTGGTAGAAGAGGCCTTGAGTGGGGAGAAGGAATCGATAAGTAAATGGTTAACAAAGAACAACTTGTCAAAGCATTAAAGTAAAACGGAGTCAGTTTTGTTTGCTTCAAATAACGATTGACTAATGTTGATGTCATCAAGGTATCGTATAATGTGAAGGAAATTCAAAACCACATGTCATCTATTTAGGCGTAATGTTCGACCGATCATTATCGGGTGACAGTATCGCTTATGAATTACTAAAATTTCAAATTAAACTCAGATTTCTTTTCAGAAACATCGGCAATTTTGATCCGAAAACTAAAATAAAACTGCATCGGTTTTGATCAGTGTCATTTCTATTAGGCTCGTTCATCGTGTTATCATAGAGGTCTTCCTGAGAAATACAGGGTAGGATAAAGTTTATGCAGAATAACGCCATAATGTATATGCCTAACGCTCTTCCTAAAACTCATATTGATGATGAATCTGGTATATCTCGTATTCTCACCATATAATGCAAAGTAGAACACTTGAAATATGGACATTTGTATAGCATAAAAAATGGTAGTACATCAGAATATTGGAGATGTAAAGTTAAAATGGTTCAAAATCGGCACAAGTATGGAACAAGAACTAGTGAATGGTCATGGGTTGTGCTTAGAAAAGAATGTTTAGGTACAAGTCAGTTTAAGTATACCAGTATAGTAATCTGGCAACTAAAGAAATTTTTAGAAATAAGTAAAACCGATTTTATGGAATAAATGAGTTGTCAATGATCTTAATGTGTACGTAACAAACTTTTAATTCGCTATGATTGTTCCAAAGAATGTTCTTCGTTCTTTGATTATCAATTCTTATTCGTTATGAAATCAATCCATTTTGTATCTAATGATTCGTTTTTTGTTCTTAGTTATTCTTTACCTTACGCCAGTGGTCATTTTGAATGTTTTATTAGCATCGCATTAGTAGTAAGTATTTTTATATACTTTACATGATAAGTTCGATGACATACTTATATGTGTACACTATATATGTATTTTGCAATTAAACTGAATTTAAACTTTTCATCGTAAAAATAGAAGAGTTAGTCATATATTCCGTTTTCTTAGACCAACAAAAATAAGAGAACCTATGCACATGTAATAGTTAACTAAATCATTCTTAACATGGCTGTCTATCATCGCTTTTCACATAGACTAACAAAAAAGAATATTTCCTGCCGAAGTTGGAAGTTATTTCTCAGGCAGGAGATCTTTTGGTGTATGGGCGCAAGTTTGTCGACGAATTTCCTCCGGAAAGGAAGAGTAAGCTAGGTGGATACGAGGTAAGCAGGTAGGAAAAGAGAGATAAGGTATGAGGTAGCATGGAGGGTATAAATTATATAGAAAGAAAAGCATGAACATGAGACAAGAGGCGGGAGAGAGAGGTGGATCGTACGGCTAAAAGAGGTGTAACAAAATCCCGAAATATATTGAAATAAACCAGAATAACAAAGTCTGTCATTAAAATTAAAGCGTATTCCTATGGGCTGGTAAAACAAAGTTATATATAAATGGAAAAAAATTGGCATCAGAAGAAAAATAATTCTTGGCGCTCTGACCAGATCGGTTGCCCAAACATCGACATACAATGTATTTATGCTATGCTCCACTTATTTCTTATGCAATGGAAGAACATATAGCAGTAATAATACAAGCAAGAACAAGTTTTAGGGACCTTAATTTACCAAAGAGTAACAAACTTGTGGAAGAAGCATATCTATAAGACAGCTATGATAGGTAAGATAGCCACCACTTTTAAAAGCTGAGTGCCCAGAGCTCAGACTAACACATTAGCTGGAAAACTTACTTCAACAATTCTTACAAGGGGTAAATGATAATAGAGTTTCTACTTCATTTGTTTATTATACAACAGTTAGAAAAGAAATTACCATACACATTCTTCACATCTCATCCTCTCGTGGCCACATTATCAAACAGTCTTCTCACACTTTATTACAACTTACACCACAATGAAAGAGAAGAAACAGCACCACCGACCACCAATGTTGGTCGACATCACCACATACACAGTATGTTTACTATGGTCACAACTGTGAAGTTGCTAATACAGTACAGGCTTAAGATTAGACATTCTACAAGAGCTCCCGCTAAAAGAAAATAATTAGCATGTAATACTTATCATACCACAGAAGCACAGGGGCCGTTTTATTCTTTATTCAACTGCAATACCACTAACCATTAGTTATTTCACGTGCTAAGTTATCACAATTAAGTGTTACACTGTGGGCGGATCCGTGCAATAATCGTCTCTGTTGACTCCCGTAGATCAAAGTTGCTGGTTTGGTCACCGGCTTTAACTTGTATCAAGGCGGCCTATCCTATACGCTCAATAACTCAGACTGTAAGGCCCCGGCTGCTTAGTGGGACCCTTGCTCCCAGCCGTTGTATGGCAGAGCTGCGAAATATATACTGTAATGTTTGGCAACTACTTCTGGCCGTCCTTGCAATGGCTGCGACTGCTGTGGCCGGCTCTTCCCTCCCCCCCTTCTTCCCAGTTCCAGTTAGCGTTGTCAGACGTACGATACCTGTTGTAAATGTAAATAAACATACATATACTTGTATTGTTTCTATAACTTTTAGATATATAAACAAAGAAACAAAAAGATATCTACAGTATGAAGTTCGACCTTGAGCTTTAAAACCTATCTATCTCTTATTGCCCAAGTATATGGCTAAAACGGGCTGTGCATATTACTAATTACCATCTTTAAATTATCAAAAGAAGACCCAGTTTAGGACCTCCAAAAGGCTAAGGCCTTTCTTGCCAAAATTCAGAACATCCTCACTGCCGATGCTTTCTGATAATGTCACAGTGATCTTCACTTGTTTGTACATAATATTCACCCTTTCCCCGCAGCGTCATTGGTCTCCATGCTGAATCTGTCCAGTGGCAAATGGGGTTCGACCCCCAAACATCAATTAATGTGGCTAAAACACCATCACCTGATGGGGGGGGGGGTGTTGGATACTATCACAAATTGCAGTAAGACTAGACAAGTTCCAGGGCCACCCTTCCCTCTGCTCCCTACAGAAGGTGGCCACATCCTATGTATTATGTAACGTACGATTCAGTCTCTTACAGGTATGTACCATTCATTGCCCTCCGGATGCTGTGGAGCAATCCTGGACTTTTCGACACCAAATGTCCCTCAAAGCTCCGTCCACGAGCACCATACAATCCCTCGGCAAAGCCAACCCGATGGAAAATTTCCTTCACCAGAATTTTTGCAACTATTAATTTTGTGATTCGTAGTTGGGAACGCTAATGCAATCTTACTTAACACATCGGTTACAATCAACACATTCTCCTTGCCATCCCGTATTGAGTCTAGCCACCACCTGCCATGAATATTAGCGTCCACTGTCCTCCAGCATGGTCTTGGCTCACACTCCCTTTTCTTCACCCATTGCACAACTCTTGGCCAAAAGAACCGATCACATAGTAGGGTGGTAGTCCTGGCCACTCCCTGATGCCCCAAGTGTTCGTGTGCTGTATGCAGAACTTCCTCCCGTTTCCCCGAGGGTAATAGTGGCAGCCACGTTCGTCTGTCATGCTGAAATCCTGTCTAATATATCACGCTCTTCCTTATGATTAGTTACTTCCTCATTCTCCACGATCATCTAAACTACTTTGATTGCAGTTGTGCTCGCTAATCTCCTCCCCCTCATCCCCGTTTAACTGCCCAATCACTTGCATCCATATTCAACCACCACTGGAAGAGCTTGTCGTTCATCCCTCATCTGCTCCAATCTTAACTTTACCCATACCGTCATAACAGCCACATTTTCCTCTGTCTTACCATCACGTGTCCCGCCCCACATATCTTGTACAGGTTGTACCTCTCTAATCCGGAGCTCCGTGGTTCGGCAACTCCCATGCTCCGGCATGTTTTGAATCTGCCTCCATTAGTTTGTGGATCTGCCACCAGGGTGGCGCTGTTAGCAAGTTAGCAGCGTTAAGGCGCCAAAATCTGTTTACGCTGCAGCCGAGCTTATTAACAGTCCTGTTAATTTCTCATATTTAGCTGTATCTTAGCCCTTCAGGATGTCATCCAAGAGGCGAAAAGGTATAGAAGATGGTGATAGTGCTAATAAGCGTAAGCATAAATCATTATCGATGCTTGAAAAGGTGGTGTCACTGAGAAAATAAGATAAAGGAACTTCTGTGAAGACTTTGTGTGAGTACTGTGAGCTTGGATCCTCAACTGTGTATGACTCAAATAAACAAAAGGAGCAGATTTTTAATTCCTTTGCTGAAAATGAAAGCCAGAAAAGTTTAGAGTTTTGGAAAACTTTGAGAGGTGCCAGGAGTACAGAATTATACAGCGCAAATATAAAGTGGTTTAAGCTCTGACGCACTGAAGCTGTAAGCATTTCTAAAGGGAGATGCTTAGCTGCGACAAAGTTTGTGGATGAATTTGCACAAGTAGTGGCAGCGGAAAACTTAGCCCCAGAATAAGTGTATAATGCTGAAGAATCTGCCCTGTATTGCGTCGTATGCCACGAAAAACCCTTGTCCAAGAATTGAGTAGTCTCCATCTGGGGGTACGGATTCCAAAGATAGGGTAATAATTCTTGGCTGCAGCAATGCTGCAGAAACACATGAAACCAAGCTGATGGTAACTGGTAAGAGTGTTCACCCGAGGGCCTTTAAAGGAATGAAAATTCTTCTACTCATCTACCGTGATATTAAAAAAGGGCGGATGACAACTAAACTTTTTCTTGAATGGTTTGAAAATTACTTCGTGCGTGAAGCTAGAGCGCACAGTAAGGGAACATCCACGCTATCGGGCAGTGCCCGGCGGGCACGAGTGTTAAGTCCGTCATCGGACACTTTGTGGCAACTTTGACGGGCAAATTCAGCGGATTACCCTTGCCCGTAGAAGAGCGAAATCAGACACTGCCTGGTGGTTTGACGGCGGGTCTGGAGCAACGGCGCTGCCAGCCAAAAAAAAGCAAACACTATATACACCATATAGTTTTCAGCATTTTTTCTTTCTTTTTCTTCTTTACGCACACAGCAATCAATATGCTACACAGAACTATTTTTGTCCTTTCAACTTTGATGGGCATGGTGACACCGCACTTGTGGCCTGCCGACCACCTACTGGCTGCTGTACGACTTGACTGCCAAACCACCTTAGCAGTGTGGACAACAACACAGGCATAACCGACAGACTTAGCCCGTTGAGGGTACAGCCTGCCGGGAACTGGCCGATAGTGTGGACGTGGCTTAACTATGTAGGCCTCGATCCAAAGTGTAAAATATTTTTGATTTATTCAATTGTTCGGCACACCCCAAAGCAGAACCTTGTTTGGAAGCACTATTGTTTGTATTATTTTGTGCTCTAAGCTCTATTCTACCTTTGAGAACATAGCAATATGTATGTGGAACGAGCTGGGAAGACTGTGGGTTGGGCATTTGTTTACAAAGGGGGTTCCCTTGGGGGCCCATTTCTGCTTTCCGGCATTTTCTGAGGTCTGGCAGTGGTCAGGTCCCAAGGTTGCCGAATTACAGAGGTTCAACCTGTACCTCTTCGCCATCCTCTATTTCACACTGCCACTCTCTTTAGCAGGACAAGACCTCACCACTAAGTCAAATCGGCTGAAGTCGCCCGACCACCTACTCGCTCCCGCTCCCAACGTCGCCGTCTTAACATGGGTCACGTGAATGTTGTTCGTTAGTACCACAAACTGCCCACCAGCCAAATGATTCTTACACTGTTCTATCACTGCCACTTCAGTGCTAACAATTCCAAGTTTCTGGGACTTTTTCATACATGTTCGCTACTTCCCGCGTGAGCGAGGTAGCATATAGAACAGATGACTGAGCTTTGGAGGATAAAAGATCTCCATTTGGCTCTTTCCTCTGTTATTTTTTTTTTTGAAAGTAACGCAGAAGATTTTCACCCCCTAACTCGCGCGCCTCTTACTCGCCTTTTATGACACACAGGAGATACGTCGGTAGTTTTCTTTCTCCCCCATCCCCAGGGATTACTTTCTGGAACTATAATTACCCATATTCCGCTCCGATCTCCTGAATCCTCTACTCGCATATGCCACCGGGTGTAATTTTCCATCATATTCCTGAGAAAAAAACAGCGCTTAGTCTTTCGAAACTTGCATCTGTTTCCACGACATACTGTGTAATATAATTGTCAATCTTCAGCACAGGTGCCGAGATGAGTCTCTTCCTCGACCGTTCAAAAGCTGCAGCCTCGGCTATACCACAGTATTTAGTCACATTCTCTGTCGACTGTCCACTCACCACCTTGTCAGAACTCGCAATAAGCATCCTATGAAATGTGCAGAAAGCCGCAAGCACCCTAACCTCCCTCACAGGACGTGGCGTAGGCCTCTCCCGGATAGCCTGAATCGTCTCAGGGTCGGTACTGACCCTTTCCTTAAATTACAAACCTGAGGTATATGATCTGAGGTTTTAGGATATGATGCTTTGCAGCTTCTAATATCAAGCCATATTTTTGCGACAACCCCAACACTAACTCCATCCTCTCCAAAAGCTCGTCCAAACTACGGGCAAGGACCAACAAATCATCTATTGTAGGTATATGCTAACAAGGTAACTCAAATGTGATCACTAAACATACATTCCATAAACCTATTTATATATCAATCCCAGAAGGCAACACACGTACTGATACTGGCCAGTCGGTGTTACAAATGCTGTTTCAGGACGATCCTCCACCCGCACCGTGATCAGGTGATACTCTGCCGCCAGATCAAGGAATGAAAAATACTGCGCCTCAGCCAGAACATTCAACGTGTCCTGAACTCGCGGCAATAGAAGGGCATCCTGTACCACCACTTCATTCAACCTTCTGTAATCTTCACACAGCCTTAAGGTTATATCTTTTTTTTTCCACCAGTACTATGCGTGCGGCATAAGGACTCACACTCCTCTATCACTCTTTGACATAGCAACCTTTCTGTATGTGTCTTCATCTTTGTGATACTGGTTGGTGGAATAAATGGTAACCTAAAGGGTACCTCGCTAGTAAAGTGAATCTCACGCTCCACTCCAGTAACACAACCAACCCCATCTGATTCTCTGCAAACGATCCCTTATACCGATGCAACAGTTGATCTAGCTGCTGCACCCGGCTAGGATTCACAGTGTCTTCATCTATATGAACACTAATACGTAGCCGGAACTACCGAGTCTTCGCTGAAGACCCGACCTTCTCAGCTGTAAGGCTGTCAACTCCCACTCTTCTTACTGCCTATCCATAAGACACTAGCAACCTTCCACTGTGGCCGGAGCTCTCTGTCCGTTCTGCCTGGTTTGGCCGCCGACAACCACCGCCTCCCCCTAACCACTTTTGTGTCGGCTGGAAGGACGATGGCATCCTCTGGCACCCTATACCCACCCCATCTCTCCAAGAGTTCCAAAATGACACTCTGTGTCTTATTTTAAATTCTACTCGGAAACCCTTAACACCTATCTCGTAACCTTCGTTATGACCAAATTTTGCCATTGTTGAACTCCATCCCACCCTAATGGCTACTGCAGTTCCCTTAATATACACTCCACGGACCGGATACACCTACCCCACCTTGCCTGTAACGCCGACTGCACATTCTTCCCAAAGCTGCTCTGCCACCCGTTCACCGATGTACCAAAACATTCGTTCCTAACGACACAGGCAAAATTGTTTCTCATACCACCTCGTCATTCCCATTGTCTCTCTTTTCAAACAAACCACAGCTCTTGATTACTTGTCCTTCCACTTCTAAGTCCACATTAAGATACCCTACACACTGATCTCGGTTTCTCTGGCATCCGTAACTTTCACATCAATTCTATGGATTACTACCTCACTAGCCATAAGCCATTCCTTGCATCAAGGCTTCGTCATTGGGCTAACTTCGGCTCCGGTGTCGGCAATCGCTCCCACTATGGCACCCTGCACCAACGCATTAATCCACCCGTGATTTCCCAAACAGCTTAACTTCTCCATTTACTAACCCATTACTCAACCCCTGAGCACTCACTGTGGCATTCCGTGTACTCTTCTACTCTGGTGACTGACCCACACCACTCAGGGAGGATCGTTTGAGTCCGCCTTGATGCTGGACCTACAAACGTTTTACACCGATGACCTCAGTGAACATGCTGCACACAGGAGATACAAGGTGAAGTGGAAGCAGTCTCTCGCATACCCACTCACCACTCGTTCATTAGCCTTCTGTCAAATCCACTCACCCTCCTCTTTCCGTAACCGTTCAGCTTCCCTCATTCTGTCATCCACCCGCTGAACAAAGCCTTCCCATGGCTCCTGTGGATGCTCTTCCCACCATTTCTGCATTTTCACTGTAATTCTTTTATCCCTTAGATTCCTACAAAACCGGGCAAGCAACAACCACATTAGTTCTTCCGTTGCCCTAGGGACCGTACGCTCTGTATTTTCTCTTCCAACTCCTCCATCGCATCTTCAAACTCCCACACACCCTCCTGTGGCAGATGTATTCGTTCTAGAAATTGTGCTTCAAGCTCTCTTGTAACTCAATCTCACTAAAGCCATTTTTTGAACACGCAGACAACTGCTTCAATGTTTCCACCTTAGTGTTGCCGACTCTAGTTAAAACTGGCCGCCCCAAAATGCCATATAAGTCACAGTCTCCTTACCCTGGAGACCCAGCTGTTCTAAATTCTCTTGAGCATCCCTCGCCTAATTGCCTGAATGTTCTGCTGACCCGAAGATTTCTGTATGGTAGAAGCCGAGCGGGTGTGGACAATACCCTTAGATCTCATATACTAAGCACATTTTGTCTTTACTGCGCCACAGTGGCAGCCAGCTGATTAGACAGCTTAAATAAGGAGTTCCCAGTTCCTGGAACCACGGCCACATCTCTATTCTCGTCTACAGACATCAGGAAGCGTAAATCATCACCCCCCCCCCATGCCGTACTACTGCACCCAAGCAGGAATTAGTCTGTGATGAGGCAAGTTATCCACCAACTTGAAAAGCAGTGTCCGGAACTCATCCCACCTCATTAACAGGAAAGCCTACTTGCACAACTGAATTTCTGCAAGGTGAATATAATGATATAATTTCTACAGCACCTGATTACTATACAACAGTACACTCAACACATCTCATGCTCTCGTGGCCACATATTCACGCAATCCTCTCATCTTATTACAACAATATCAACAAAGCGATGCACCACCCCTATTGGTCGACTGCACCACACACACACTACGTTCGCTATGGCCACAACTGTGTAGTTAGTAATACAGAACAAGCTCAAGAATGGGCGATCTCCAACATATTATATTATAATACTAATCAGAAATGCTGAAGCTGTTTTATTCTTAATGCTGCTTCACCACCAATAACTATTAGCTGTTTCACCTGTTAGTTATGACAGCTATGATTGTTACCCTCTGGGAGAATCCATGCAGTAATCATCCCTGTTCACTCCGGGCATTGGCAAGTCTCCCGAATCAAAGTTGCAGGCTTGGTTGCCGGGTGTCACTAGAGTGTCTGGGTGCCTCACCTCACAACGTGAATGAACCCCTTCCACGCCGTAAGAGGCAGTTCGGTCTCACTGTAGATATTTCTGGGACAACCCAAGGGATGCCAGTCTCCCTCACATGAGTTATTCCTTTATCGACACTACACCAAAACAGGCAACATTAACAACACCCTTACTGCCCATCCTCCCTGCTAATGTCACAGTGATCTACACTTATTTGCAAATGATATTCGCCCTTTTTCCGTGAAACAAACACATACCTGCTTCAAATACGGTAATAATTCCTAGGGCGCTGCACCACGCGTTTGTTTATTAGGACCGGTCGTCCACACTGCTGCCAACCCTGTCGACACACTATCCCCAGAATTGCGTCCGACCCGCTAAATTTAAATTATCTTAAAACCACTAGTATTCCATATGGCACCTACCCAGGTCCTAACCACAAGTATGTGGGCTACCCATAGGCACTACAGAGTCCCTTTAACAAACC
>JAYMFT010424061.1:0-17492 GCA_038088735.1 Panulirus argus
TATATATATATATATATATATATATATATATATATATATATATATATATATATATATATATATATATACTCTCCAGTGCTGTATATGTCTTGCGTTTGTCACTATAATCTGTTAAATGCCATGGCACTTATACCTTACGATAGTTTCGGAGGTGATCACTCCTTAACAGCTCTTTGGGACGAAGCCGTCTGGTGACGACTCTCTGCTCAATCAGGCTGTTAGAGGCCGCGGCATTCAGGCTGATCTGGTACACTTCAGTACTTGTCCAGGCCCTTTAGAAAGACTGTTGGCAGCTCAGCGGTAACATGTAGAGTGACAGTAGGCAGTGTATTAAACGGTTTTGGGTACGAGTTGTTTAAATAGTTTTATTAACTGTTTTTTCTGAAGATCTTTGATGTTCTTGGGTAGCGTGTGGTTGTGGGTGGTCATTCCAGCGACGTGAGGAGTCGTTTGGTAGCGCAACTCTGTAGCGACTTGCGGTTTCGCAACGTGGCCTCGTCAGGAGGGTGTATTGGGCGAGGTTATTGGACTGTGCGCGTGTTTGGGGGGACGACCAGATCCAGGATTATCCAGGGCCCACACCGGGAATGGCACCACGGCCGTATTAATACGTAAGATGAGGCTTCTCTGCCCCTCCCTGTCAAGCTGGTATGTCAAAGGTTATTCGGGGAAGCGACCCACGCGCTCTCCCTCTCCTTGTGAATTGACGATCACTATTTTGGATCCACCGACATTCCTTGTGGCCCACGAGAATTTAGTGGTTGACTTTATAGAAGTTCTGTACGGACGATGGTTCCGCACTTTGCAACATTGCCCGCGAACATTTTTTTTCTTTTAGCTGTTGGACGTATATCGTGCGAAACCATCGCAAGGTGTATCTCTGATGGTAGACGACCAACGCTCCTTCTTATATTTCGGCCCCTATTCCTCTCAAGCTTGTAATTGCCTCGCTTGTGTCGTTGTGAACGCAACTCTTAGGGAAAATGTGTGAACGAACCCAGAGGATTCAGCCTTTGTTGTTCATTGATGTGAAAATTTTCCTTGTGTTTTGCATATAAAGCATTTTTTTTGTGTGTGTGTTTTTAAATTAATTTTTTGGGTGATTACTTGAAATGTAACGACGCTTTAATCGTCATGCTTCCGTCATGCAGGTGGTGGGTGGATGGGGTCAGCCCAGGTCAGGTGTGTGGTGGTCGCCTTCGATCAGGTGTGCTGCTGGTCGTGGTGGAGAGAGAGGGAGAGGGTCAGGCAGGTCAGGCCTGGCACTGATGACTCACTGTTGTCGCACTGGAGGAGATATTGATCAGGCCTGAAGTCTGGTGGTGCCAGGTGCCAGTGGTTGAGGGGCCGTCTGGACTCCCGGGCGCCAGCTGTTGCTACCACAACCACCACCACCACACAAACTCCCCACCCCCATCGCCACTCTTCCCCCAATGCAACCCAAGGAACTAAAGATGTAGTCGTGGTTAGGGCCAGGCCAGACTCCGTCAGAGCTTTAAATACGAGGACAGAATGGAGTTCACGAGACAGAACTGGCAAACGAAAAAAAAATTTGTCACCGGTGTCGTTAGTTTTACGAGTATCAAATGGTGGTTGGCCTGAAATAGTGCGGCTCTATTTATGGTCAACTGCTTTTTACAGCGTCTCTCCGTCGCGCGATATCAACAGGGACAACTTGTCAGCACATCCACTCCTTCCCCCAGCTGTCTTGTGTTGATGTATTAAAACCATGAGATAGAACCGAGGAATGTTGAGGGTCGCTGTTCCGTTCTTAAGCGTCCGTAGTGCACCTTGTGCTGTTTCGCCAAGATAGAAGGCGAACACGTGTGTATGTCAATCTATATCTATCTATCTGTCTATATATATATATATATATATATATATATATAAAAGAGTATACAAATCGCTATGTTTTGGTTTAACTTTTTGTCAACTTCGTTGTTAATACCGGGCCGCCTCAGGTGAAGCTTTCGACTACCTGTAATTATTGTGGAGTGTCGCATCCTGTGTGGTGTGGTGTGTGTGGCCGGGGCACGGCACCTGTTGTGGCGCCATAGTGGTTGGTTCTTACAGTGGGGGGGGGGGAGAGGGGGAGGTGGGAAGGAAGAAAGTTTGAGTATTGACTCCGTCGGGGGGCAGGAAATGGAGTCTGATTCCCTTCCTCCCTCCCTCGGCCCCCGAACACACCCATCCCTCCCCCTCGGGGGCCCCTCGCCTGGATGAGTCAGTGGGAGATTCCTTCTTGCCAGCGGCGACTTGGTGCCTGGGTTCCCGGGTCGTATTGCCTCACCGGTCACAGCTTGGTGACTCTATTCACACCCTCACACACACACGCACACACACACACACTGTAGTATGGCCGTGTGAGTCACCAGGAATTTCGTGGCATTATTTTTCCGGGGGTAACCCAGATCTTGACTGTGTGTGTGTGTATTGTTAGATCAGATTGTGTGGTTTGATAGAGTCGTAAACTGGTGGTAGCGGTGTATGTGTGTGTGTCCTCGCGTGGTGCTAGGCCTGCGGTCAGCATGAACTGGTGCGTGACGAGCCAGTGATTTACGTGTACACAGTCTTTAAAATAATAATAAAAAAAAAAACTTCCGCAGTCTCCAGTTGCCACTTAACTGGGTTTTATGACTGGAGTGTGTTCTGGCACTGTTCGTTCTCAAGCGGTCAGGTATTACCTGATAAATGTTTTATTCATATGTACATTTAAACGTATGTTTGTGTAAGATTGTGTGTATATATTTATAAGGCATAATTATGCATTACTAGTAGCCTTTACGATCGTTTGAAATGCTCAGAGTAAAAATTTTTTGGATGCCTCTGTTAACTGTAATTGGTACAGACAGTTCTGAAGTCGACTATAGACAGTCGCTTGTGGAGTGACTACTGGCGATAGACGGCGAAAATCGTATTCGGTCAAGCATTTTGACAGGCTCCTGTCACCCGCATTGCCAGGTTCAACTGAGGAGGACTGCAAAATTGTTGAGCAGCGCTTTGAGGAGGAAGCAAGACCTTGGATACCATTAGGAAGGATTTGTTGCAATGCATCCATTGTTTTCCTATCGCCGATCATGGAGAAGATGCTGTTGTAGACACACGAGTGTGTTTTTATTTCAGATAACCCCCGCATCGTAATTTGCTTTTGGGAAAATGTTATATTTCAAAGGCAACTCGTAGTTTCCTCATTTTTTTCCCAGATTGGGTTTGCAAAGGTCGTGTATAGTGTGTATTTTCAGGAAGCCATATGTATACATTTTTTTTAAAGTTCGCATCACAGCAGGTGCTGATGAGTACAGCAACAGGGAAGAATTTGGATAGCTGTTGGTGAGATGATAGTGATGATGTGGATGACTGTGAGGCGGGCAGGAAACACGAGGGAGATGTGAACGTGCAGGGTAGATGGAATCAAAGTTCTGGAATCCGTGTCAAGCTCTTCAGAGAAAGTCGTTGACGGCCGGCAGCAGCTGGAGTGGCGCTACCTGCTCGTCGTGGCAACGGTGGAGGAGTGAGGGAGGGAGGTAGGGCGGGCGAGTGGGACGGAGACAAATTGTGACTGATGGATTGTTAGAGAAGTTTGAAAGCTCCTGCCAAGAAGCTGTCAGGTGGTATCAGCGTCTTGTGTGGGATCAGTATTTACATAAATTTTGATTTGCGAAAGATAAGATTTGTGATAACATCACTATTTTTTTTAACAACCCTGGCGTTGTTGTGTTTCCGTATATAGTAGTACCATGTTGCAGACCGTCGCTCGTGGGTTGTAACTGCACGTAAAACAAGAGGCGGGTGGTGGCTCCCAGGTGGTCGTGGTCATAATGTACTCTTCCCCCCTTCCACTCGACTGTGGAGTACCCTCCTCCTCATACAGAAGGGACAAAAGCCATGCTGTGTTTCCCCGACGCTCCCCAAGACCTCTAGTGGTTACCGGGGGCCACCAGAGACGCGGTAGAGCTCAGGTCAAAACGAGGACTTGGTCTGTGGAAGGCTGGAATTTGGGGGATGTATGTATCAGGCTAGGATGTGTAGATAACTCTGCAGCCAAGAGGGAGAATGGGGAGTTCTTACACCCTCACCCCCGTCTCCAGTCACCCTAGCCTGCGGGTGCGAAGCATAAAATATTCCTTAAGGTTTACGGTAACGATTTAAGAGATTGATCTCATGTAATGAGGTAGATTTTTTCAGTGAGTAAAATTTGATGAGAATTTTTAAATTTAGATCAGTTTTCATATTTTGGCGTCATCTTTGATCCGGTCAGTCGCATCATAACGAGAAGTTAAGGTCTTCCAGGTGCAAGAATGACGAGCAGATTCAAACATTTCTTTTCATCTCTCCAGATGACTTTGTGACACACGAGGCAGGAAGACTGTTGGTTCTGTGGCAGCTACGGTGTCTTATAGTCTTCCTAAACCCCTCAGCCCCTCGTATTTAGTCTCCCCAGAAGGCTCCCCCTCTATGATAGTTAATGAGGCGTTGAGGATGCGTAATTTTGTATTAGCTCCTCGGTGAGTGGGCTCTTAATATTGATGGAGGTGGCGGCTCGTTTACCGCTGGTTACGATGGGTGAGAGTAGTTTGTAGAGGGAGGGTGTGTAGGGTGGGTGTTACAGGGGATGGAGCGAGGGAGGGAAGTACTTGTAGTAGATCATGGTGTAGTACAGGGATAGTTGATGGGCTGTCAGTCCAGTAATGTGAAGATGGAAGCTGAGGGACCAAGGAAGGGAGGGGCAGCTTGGTGTTGAAGGGATAGATGGGTTTGGGTAGTTTGTGTGTAGATGATGATGGGTCGGGCTGGGAGATAGTGTAAATGGGAGGATGGTTGAAAGTTCTTGAGGGTTTTTCCCTCTTTCGTAACGAATTTTTGTTACCTTAGATATAATGCTGTTGACGGACCTACAGGTAGTACTTCTTTAGCTTTCAGTCTTATGGAAATCCAGTGATTATCAAAATAGTTTTCCAGAATAATGACATGAAAAACAAGTGATTTGATGACGCTGAGATCGGGTTTTTCTTCGTGTGTGTGCGTGTAGTTTGCCCAAGATGTAGGGAGTAGAGAACAGTGTCTGTGTGTGTGGTGTAGTGAAGAAAATGCAGGAGGAAGTAAAGATATAAAAAATAGCGGTGGCAGTGTGTCGCCTTGTGGATGCCTGTGGGAGGAGAGTAACGGGAGAAAGAATGATCATTGCAGCCATGACTCACTCTGTGCACCGTTGCCACTCTTCCTCCTCCTCCTCCTTCTGCCTCTGCTTCTTTTATACTGTCATCATCTGGTGAGGTACAGTTTTCACTTTGCGTTCATCGTCATTCTTCTTCCGTGTTAGCTTTCACGTGTTGATGATTGCCTCGAGAAACACTCGAATTGTTTGAGCCAAAGCTATATTTTTGAGAACTGATCCACAAGAAGTCCTCTATCAATCGTCATGTACCCGCCACGGGGCAAAATGGTCTCTTGTTTGAAATGTGAAATGATGTGCGACACTTTGAGGAATCGAACCAAAGCTACGTAGGAACGTTGATGGCTGGAGATTTCGCACCTCTCTTGACATCTGATATGGCTGGCCAGGCTATTCATAGCCAGGTGAGCAATGCACCCTCACCTGAACCAATTATTATAATTATAAACTATAATAATTTGTGAAGTACCGTGAACTGGAAACTCTTCCTGACAGCGCGAGTCCACGACCTAGTGTGGGGGACTTTTGTTTTTTACATACCGTACATCACTGGTAATCGGGTCATCAGTATGGTCATAGCTTTACTACGGTGTAATAATTGTTTCAACTGTCGCAGTATCTTGGTGATACGGGCTTTTTTTTTTTTTTTTACAAACATGATTTTGTCCCGTCTGCCAGGATTATTAGAAAGGATGTTAAGGTCTTTTGAGTCGAAGCGCGACGATACGACCCTTGGGTATGGTGTTGTGGTCTTAGAACTTGACCTGTAAGGTTAAATAAGACCAGTGGTTAGGTCATATTACCCTAGAGTTGTATCGACAGGCACAAGGGTCGTAAAGTCGTGCTCGAAGTGTTTAGCAAACGAAAATAATGATGACCATTAATGACCACACACACACACACCGAGCTGGGGATGCCATTCTGGTCCCACCACCGCACGCGTCCAGAAATATTGCCTAAGCTGTGAAAATGTTTAGAGGGGCCCCCTTCCGCCACGTCGATTCTGTAAAAATAAAAGAAAAATCTGGATTTTCCCGTAACGGGGCGCGGAACACCTCGGAAACTTTACTCATTAGAAGTCTGGCGCGAGAGACTTTATACATACACGGGAAACTGGTGGAGAGACTAGTGCCTAATCTGCATATAAAGATGATGAGACCTTCCCGGTGTGACGGGGTGGATGAAATATTTAATGTAATCCAAATTTAATCGAAACAGCTGTGGAACGCAAGTGGGGGGGGAAACAGTATAAATGTCAGAGGGTCGTATGTTGAGACAGTGGTGGAGGATGTGAAAAATAGCAGACTAGCCATGATAAGCATCATACAGTTGTCTCGTGTATCTCTATTTATGTATTTACATGTTTTATACATTGTTTATCAAACTCCTGTAGTAATAGACTGCGAGGTACAAAATAGAAATTATAAAGTCTTGAAGTATTTGTCTGATCTTCCGCACAACGGACAGCAAGCAGTCGCGCTTGTGAGGCAGGCTGGATTATGCGAACGATCAAGACGAGAAAGGATGGGAAATACTTTCATACACTTTCACCTCACACGGTCTGGTGCGAAATTGTCCCGAGGAAATGTGCTAAGATCATGCGCTAGCCACATAGATCGTCTGTAATGATAACTGTTGGAAAGCGTTCGTCTCCGGAGGGCAGACGGAAGAGACAAGAATGATATCGCAGACCACAGGAAAGTTCTTGAAAACGTGTCGGTATCTGCCTACACTTGGCATGAATGTAGAATACCATTTCGAAATCATGAAGTGTGCTGATTGCAGACAGAAAATGTGTTAAAACTTCCGGAGTCCAAAACTGTCGAAATCTAGTTTCCTGCAAGTTGACCTGATCCTAATTTTGAAGGTTTTCTTTCCTATTGGTGAAGTGTGATATTCAAAATGTACCCGACTGCCCAAGTTGGGGAGGATAGATAGGCATGCAGGCCGCTACCCCGAACAGGCCTAGTGATCAGAGCACTAGCGATGCAGGTAGATCATTCCCAGGGTTGTGAAGGTAGACGCGCCTCGAAATTCAACGTGTGTTTGTGTTTGATATTACTGTTTGTGCATGTTGGGGAGGAATGTTTACACTGCTCACCCCCGTGTGTGTATTTGTGATATTAGTTACCTGTTTGAAATTACTTATTTGTACAGTACGGGGCGGGGGATCTACGCTTGTGGGACCCTATATGTGGGTGGGTGTGCTGGTGATAGTTAGGGTGAAGCATTCTTTTCCTCGTGTCGCCGAATTGGTGTTTAAGGGATGGTAGGGAGGAGGAGGAAGGAAGGAAGGAAGGACGGACGGACATATTTATGCCTGACGAGGGGCAGGCAATCAGTTGGTGCAGTCGGGTGTAGCGTGGCAGTGGGCAACCTTCCCCCGGCCGGCCGGCCTGCCTAATGACCCGGGGCAGGGGGCGGGGTCTGGTGAGGGGTGGGTGATCCCTCCTTTATTACTACGCCACCACGACCTTGGGGGTATGATGACCTTAAGTTCAGGTCGAGTCAGGTCACGCCCCGTACAAAATTGTCTTAACGACCCCCTCGTGTCGCAGAGACGAGTACGTGTTCTAGACTCGTTGATGTATACCTGAACCAGGATGGGCGGAGGGGTCTGGGAAACTCCTGTATTAGCACATGTGCATCTTGACGCATGCGAGTATTTCGCCGCCATTTTGAGTAGTGTGTGTATCACGTGGTGGTAGTGGTGGTGTTCCCTGCTGCGTGTCAGCGGCTATCACGTGGTGGTAGTGGTGGTGTTGGCTGCTACGTGCCAGCGGCTGACACGGCGGCGGTGGGCGGGGCGCGCCTCAGCCGCTGGCGTCGGAAGGAAATGCGGCCCCTTGCCGGCTGCATACATGCATGGGGGATGGAATAATTTTGCGTGAATCAGGCGCGATTATCCGTGAATCGGTGTATTTGAGCGTGACTGATTATCCGTGAACGGGATCATAGGAACCGTGTTTGTATTGGCGCTAACCCTTACTTCCTTCTTTTCTTCATTCCTTCCTATCTCCTCCCTTCACTGCTATCACGATGACCTGCAGACTGCACCCACTGATTCTCTCTCTCTCAAACACACACACATACATACACAGAGCAGCAGCGACACTAAAATTGATGACTCCATTTCCGTCCACGCCAGAGAGAGAGAGAGAGAGATCCCAGATTGTGTTTGCCGTAATCATCCCATTTTTCGAAGCTCTTGTCTCTACATCACTATTTTTTTCCTAATCCGATTGAATCATAACACAACTTCGGGAAGTTCCTCGTCCTCCCCCACCACCCCCTTTGTGTACAGTGTAGTGTGTGTCTGTGTGCAGTTAACGTAGTTAGGGGAGATGGATACCTGGCTTTGATGTGAGCGGGTTATTACTGGTACGTGAATCTGTAACAACCTAATTACTTGTTTCATTACCGATTTGATTAAGTATGCTTGTTTAGGGGGGGGGGTCTTCTTCTCCGTCCATGGTCGGCAGTGGTTTGATAATCTCGTGCGGTTCACAGAATGAAAGGCTGGATGGAACACAACGTCACTGCTTCCTTTGTGAACGGAGCGGGCATTTTTGCGGCGTGAACGCCCGACATGGTCTGCGTTACGCCTCTCTTCCATTGAAAAGAAATCGTATTTTAACAAAAGGTTTGTGTACGTGACTTAAAGGTGTGTGTGTGTGTGTGTATACGGTGGTGAGCAATGGCAGTTTATCTTTAGTTTTTTAACGTGAATGTAATGGCCAGGTTGTATAAACTGATGTATTTATAGCATTATACTTTGTTGAATGAATCGGCCTCATTGTATGAATGATTCACATCTGTTTTCATCAGTTGTGTTGGCCAGATTGTCCGACATATTTATGGACTGCCTGCGCAGTAAAGGAGTTGTTACTTTTTCTTTCTCATTCATGCGAATTTACTCTAGCGTATATTAACATCTCGAGAGCAACGGTTTGACCCTTTGTATGGTGGCATGACCTTTGACCTCGGTCTTAACGGTCAGGTCAAAGGCCAGGTATGACATATCCATGGGTCATGAAAGGGTCGTTACTTTGTATTGAACAAAAGCCTTTGGTTGGGGATCTCATCAAACGACTTCCCGAAATTTGAGATTTTCGTAAGAAATTGTGTGTGTCAGAAGTACAGACTATGGGTTTGTTCGAATATTATTCTCCCTAGTTCTTTCTTTTGCTGTTGGGGTGATTAACTAACGGGTTATTGACACGGACACGAGGTAGTGAAACGTGAGCGGACCTGTCCGTAGAGTTTGTCAGCGGATTCTCCGATGTTCAAAGTTGTATCTTTAAATTTAACACTTTTGCGGAGACTACCTTGTTGTTCAACCTGGATAACTTAAATGAGGATCTTTAAAAGTTTTACTTATAAAGTGATGAATGAAAAAGCTGTTGGATATATTCATTGATTAAGGGCAGCTGTTTTCACGTGATTGCTCCTGCGAGTTATTTGTGTACATCCATGACTTCAGAAATGGGTAAGGTATTGGGTTCCTGCTCCGTACAACTTCCACAGAATCGAATCGAATTATCGAATTTGGTTCTCCAACCAGACGAGCGACATTGATGAAAGCTTTGGATAGTGATTCGATGTAGGTTATAGATTATATTGTAGTGCTGAACACTTTTTGAGGTTGAAGGTTCAGACTTGAAGGCAGTTTATTACCTGTTGTGACCCAAAACTGCCCGGGTCAGCTGTAGGGGAGATGGGCAAGCTTAGCGCAGCAGAACCAGACAGGCGGCTCCACTTTAACAGAGCAGTGTCGTGCCGTCGTCGCTGGCCATTCCCGCTCTTACGGCGGGGCTGTAAAAGGGGTTTATATATCCCGGTATTGCCCCGAACACGGGATAATGTCGCTTCATGAGAGGTTCGGTGCGCTGACATACAAATAAAATTAGCATGCAGTGTCTGGGGAGGCGAGAGGGAGGGGAAGGAATATGGTTGTCATTTTGATGCAAGTGCATTAGACGTCGTGGTTTTGTGAGAGTTAGAATTTGAGACGATAGATCTTGCTGTGGTTGTCCAGGGTTGGGCGTCAGCATAATGAGGACTGAACGTCCGGGTAGTGTTGCGGTTAAACACAAGCGAAGGCCGACTACTGCTGCAGGCGCGGGTGTTCAAAGCTGTGCGTGTGAGGAACCTGGCGGACTGGCTCAGGTCGACGCCAAGGGCATAGGAACAAAAAAAAAGAAAATTGATAGAATTCCGTTCTGTGAGGATTTGGTTATCGGTGCAGTCTGTAGTGATGACAGGTATTCTCGCAATGGAGGACCGTCTTTTCCTGTGTTAAGTACGTCGTTTGTTCCTGGTAATGCAGGTGCGGGTTCACCATAGAGGAGTTTCTAAGCCGGAGCGAAGTAGTGTCGATTCAGCCCGGGGTTGGTGACTGGTCACGTTTTAGCATTTCAGCTAAGACTGTTTTGTTATACTCTCACTTTCCATGCGTACTTTACCCGACGTAAGGCAAGTCGTACATACTTAACTTTACGTAAATCCAGTCATACATATCTTGCATGACGTAAAGCAAGTCATACGCGTAAGGTAAGTTATGCATACTTTTTCCTAGAGGAGTATAAAGGTTTTGGGTTGCATACTTAGTGGGTAATTTTTCCTTCCTGTATCCCATACGTCTTGTATCCAACCCAGAGATTGTTTAGTGAAGTAGTTAGGCAATTCCGACTGGTCTTATTCAAAGCAGAATTGTGTTCAACGAAGCTTTTTCGTCTGCGGTACCATACGGAGCACATGCCCTTCGCCTCGTTTCTTCCTCCGTCAGCTGAGTTCATTTGCTTCTTTATTGTCTCAGTCCCTCCCCCCAGCGGGCGCCGCTCACCAGCCCTGCCTCTTGACAAAAATCCCTTGTAATATAATCGCCCGCAGGCGAGGCCTCTCCACATCTCTCCACGCCCGCCTGCGGGCGTGTTTGGTGGGGGCTGCCTCACCTGGTTGCGGTGGAAGGGAAAGGGGTTGGCTGCTGCGGTTCACCTGGGTGTGAGGGAGGGAGGGCGCCGGTAGCGGCCAGGCCGTGATCGATCACAAGCAGACAGTATGGCGCCGCCACCGTCCTAACGTATACCACCTCCCCCTCCCTCCCTCCCTCCTCAGGTCGCCAGCAATATTTAACACAGGATATAATGTGCTGCCGCAGAACATGACCCTCTACCTCCCCACACCCACCCAACCTAGACCCCCTCTATATACATTTTCTACACGCCTGCTTCACAAGATTTTGCTTCTTCAAACGCGCAGTTCTTCTCCATGTTAAGTCACGTGTATACACTGGACTGTCATACAGAGCAGGTTATTACGTAGTAGCTTAAATCACATGACACACGTGTAGTCATGGGAGTCGGTCAGTGTTAGGTAACAACAGCTGCCCCGAGCGCGAGGGGGAATGAATGCTCTGAACCAAGCAGTTGTTGTAATTATAACCTTCCTTAACTACGTGCCTCATCCTTGAGCTGCAGGGGTAGGAGGGAATGACCTAAAGACGTGATTCGTTTGCAAGTCATATTTGTGGAGGAACGATCGTTTACTCCTTGTGGAGAAATGATTGTTGGCACGCCTCGCCGTCCCTGGCATATTGTACGTAAATCTGTTCACTCCCCTTCCTCCTCTAGTACACCTCTCGAGCAAGATGGTACGACCCTCGTAATACCAGCTCTTGGTACCCCAAAAGGACCTTGAACCTCGTCGTGTTTAAGGGAGTCGATACCTGTTTTGAACCAGCTAGTTAGTTAGATGACCCCAGTTTTGATAACCTAGCCCTTGCGGTTGCTGTAACGAGTACAGTTCATGGGACAATCTGCTTTGATACACGTACACATGGCGTGTGGAAGCGCCGCAGTCCCAGAACAAAGTACCACTACCACGAGTGGCCGGCCAGGGGGGCCTTTTATCGGGCCAGTGGCATTTCCGTTGGGGGGAGGGGGGGGCGGTGTTGGACCGTCCGTACCCAAGCGTTGAAGATCGGCTCACTGCATCATTCATTCGCACCCTCATTTCGTTGTATTTATGTCGTAAGTGGCGTACATTGTGCTTCTGGGAATTGCCGCACACACGTTTATTGCATATCTTAAGGTCTGTTTTGGCAAGTCGAGCTCTCTGGCGGCTAATAAGTGGTAAGATTTTTGGAATTTTAGAAAATAAAAAAAATAAACGTCGTAGGCAGCGGAGTCTGAGAAGTAGTTGGTTACTACGTTAGACGGAAAATTCTTACGATACTGCAACGTTCATCTCTCTCTCTCTCTCTCTCGTTTCTGCTGTTGTCGAGAGGATTACATAAGTTGTTTTTTTAGGGAGTACGAAACCGCAGCAATAACACGATCAAGCAAGCAAGCTAAGCTTTAGACTGTCGTGTGTTGCTAGTCCCATCGCCAGTTGCTACACGCGAGTGGGGGGTCCACTCGCAAGCAAGCAAGCACGCACGCGCGTGCGCACCGTAATCTTACAGCAGGTTTTACCTTTATACACACACACACACTTAGCATGGGCTGGGGTATTTTTATTTTTGTTTACACATGGGTAAAGAGACGTGGCTGCAAGGTTGTCAGTCATTATTTTCCCCCTCGAAGATAATGATGTACGGTAGATCCAGTGTCGAGTTGATTACTCATATCATAATTAACAGCTCGTTGTTGTAATTAACCCTAGTCAGTAATGAGAAGGGAAATAGAATACCTTGCATCCAAATTGGCCATGAATGAGGCACGCCTTTCCCCGTCTCGTATTGGAGGACGAGAGGTTCCCTCACGACAGAAGGCTTGAAATCTTAAAACTCGAATTTATTTTATTTTTTTAAGGTTATCAGAAACTGAGAGATGCCAGAGGTTAGTACCGGGTACTTGTGGGGTGTGTTAGAAGACCTCAGAGACCATCGTATGGTGTACGTTATAAGGTCCCCTGTCAGGGCCAGTAGGAGGGGGGTTCAGGGCGGCTAGGGTGATGACCACGGCCGCCCTGGTAGGCCCTTAACGTGGGAGTGTCGAGTGGGAGGAGCCATGGTGTGGGAGTTCTTATAGCCCGTTCGGCCAGCCTTTATGCGCATATTGGAACGCGGGTTGCCGCCTTTATAGCATATCCCCTGGCGGGGAGGTGCGGGAACACCGTCGGCTGAGGACTGCCACATCCTTGTCACCCACCGGTCTCTCTCTCTCTCTTTCTCTCTCTCTCTCTCTCTCTCTCTCTCTCTCTCTCTCTCCAAACATTAACTTACCAGCAGCTATGACAACGACACTTAGGACACGATGGCCCGGCCTTTGACCAAGCTCTCAAGGGGGGTCAGGTCATAGACTAGGTCATTACTAGAGGGTCTGCAAAGGTGGTCAAGTTAACGACACCAGCTCACTATTGGTTAGTTTGAGTTGCTCTTGATAAAGAGATGATAAGGTCACGTGGATTTTTTTTTCCAGATTCCTTTCCAGTGTTTGAACGTTGACCTTTCCCCTCCTCGGCCGGGGAAGCAAGAGACCTTTTATCGATGAGCTGGCGGGATTACTGTGGCCTTGTGTGCACACGCCAGCCAGCCAGCCAGGGTTGGTGGTGGTTGGCGGTGGCCGCCGCCGCCGCCTCGTGTGCCAACCTCTTCAGTCGTATTGACTCGAATCAAAAGCCGTCATAGTTTGCCGTTCGCTACGTTAGTACTTGCAGCGTCTAATTAAGCCCTGCGCCACCCCAAGTTAAACTGTGTGCGAGTGTGGTGAATAGAATCCGCCAATGGCGTTGGAGGTCTCCCGATTGTGGTTTGTTTCCGTGGTTTTAGTGTGTAATGGATTGTGTTGCGATATGAAAAGTAATTTAAGTAGATTCTAGAAGTAGATAAAGTATGTTGTAGTGGCTTAGAACAATAGAGGGTGTTTTTTTTTTCAGCTTTCTTGACTTTGTCTGGTCTGCCAAAGGTCCTGTTGCTTTGTTTACAAACCAGATAACGTGATTTTACCTATTCGCTTGTTCCTTTCTTGTATTTACTGGGAGGAAAAATATACATATATTTTATCCTTTTTGCCAGTTTCCCCTCTTACCTAGGTAGCGCCAGGACCAAACGAAGAACGGCCTTGTTTGTTCCCATCCCCCTCGCTTGTTGGCATGTATAATACATAGAAACCAGAGCGCCCCCTCCCCCACTCCGCAGCTAAGCCCCACAGATACTCCGTGGTGTCCTCTGACCGCTTCATATTCCCCGGTTCAGCCAGTCCATTGATAGCACGTCGCCCCTTGTATACCACATGTCTGTAGTTCTCTCTATCCCATGCACGCCTCTCGTCCTCCTGCACGTTCAGGCCCCAGACGCTCAAAGCATCTTTCGCTCCGTCCTTCCACTTCCTTTATTACCCCTTTTCTTTGTTTTCTCCACAACTGGCAAATGATAATACCCTCACAAGCCTTCCTCCACTCATCCTCTCCGCATGTCCAATCCATTTCGGCACACACACACTTCGTCTGTTAAATACACTCATCGTATAACTACAGCTTTATTTTACCCCGTCGTCTCTTGCATTGTCGCCACAAATATTAGCTTTTAATGTCCACAGGTTTCTCTCTCCTCGGCTTCCTCAGTGGGTTATGAGGACTTTTGGTTATTAGCCTAATCCTGGGGACGGAAGCGGTCCCCCCTCCCCCACTTTCCCCCTGGGGGAGGATGCCGTGGTGGGACTGGTGCACCCAGGCAGCCAGAGGAGGGGGAGGTCCCCCCTTACTGGAGGAGAGGGGACGTCGGCGCGGCCCTGACCTCTTGCCCCCCCCCCCCAACCACCCGTCTCGTCTGGCCCGTCTCCGGGGAGGTGGAGAGACGGCTGTGGCCGTGGCCGTCGTCATCCCCCCCTCCCGTCTCCCCCCCTTCCCTGCTCACACCGGTCGTATGAATACTGGAGCGAGTTATGACACCGGTCCCGGCTGAGCCCGTGGGGCGGCCAGGGCTGGTTGGTGCAAGGGGGGAGGGAGGGAGGGAAATACCTGGCCTCCTGCTGAGGTGTTTGGTGTTGCCGTTCGGCGCCCCTGCAGAGGATCGGTCTGGTGGTGTCACGGGTACCGTAGGAAGACGATGTGTTGGAGAGGTTATGGTGTCGAGAGTCTTACCGTGGGAGGGAGTTTTGGCGGCAGGGTTACTGTGTGAGAGGCTGTTGGATAGAGCGGCCGAGGCAGTGGCACTAGTGACTTCAGCAAGAAGAGAAGGGAGTAACGCGAGACTGTAATATGTAATGTGTGTATATGAATGTCACGGTAATGCGAGGGAGTGGGCTGAATTGATCGTGTATATGTGTGTGTGTGTACGCCTCCGTTAGCGACACTATTGACACCAGGAGAATTTATAACAGATCGTCTTGAGGAGGATATACGACCCTGGGTATCTAGATTACGTGTGGATTAGATTCCGCCGGGTTCGAATCGAAGTCCGGGAGTGAACGAGTGTTGGTCTGGTGGTGGCGGCGGTGGGAGATCGAGGAAAACGGACACGGGGGATCTGCATCACAAGACTCTGTCTGATTTTAGACTTGAGAAAATTACGTTTTCTGGGGGGTGGGGGTCTCCTCGTCTTCCCTAGGGTGGCGGTGGGGCTCTTGTTCAAGCTGGCCTTCGGTTGAATTAGTGAGTCGCCGGTCTCGAGTTAAGTCTCGTCTCCCTCGGGAGTCGAACCTGGAAACTGGCTGGCGTCATTCTCTCTCTCTCTCTCTCTCTCTCTCTCTCTCTCTCTCTCTCTCTCTCTCTCTCTCTCCCTGGCCTGAATTTATTGATTGTGAACTTTCAGTCGGTGTTGAAAGCTTGCTGTCACGCGTCATCGTGAGGCTGCCGGGCTGAAAGGAAGATTGTTAACGAAAACCTCTCGGTGTCTTGATTTGGAGTGAAGTTAGAGTTTCTCAATGTTTTAATCAAGATATATATATATATATATATATATATATATATATATATATATATATATGGTGTATATGGTTTTTAGTGACTTTGTTTGGGTTAGGTTATTAGTTCATAAAAGCTATTGTTAAGTTTGTCCTCCGGGCTAGGTTGTAGTACCGACCATCTGCTCCTTGTAAAGATATTACTGTACAAAAGGGTCTTCACAGCAGTAGCTGTCTGTCCATTCGTTACTAACCCCACATGTAAATCATGCTAACATCGGGTCGCATTAAGACGGGAATGACGTTATTAGTGGTTGCGTTCTGCTTTATGTCTAGCCAGCGACTTTTATAATTTGTCTCCTCCTCTACAACTTTATACAATGGTCCCCCACTTCGTGAATGGCTCGTAGCAGAGTGCCAAATTACGTGCGACGTCTGTTGTCAAGATAACTTACTTCAACCCACAAGTGTTAGCGTCTTGGATGTGTGTGTGTGTGTTTAGGTTACTGTACGAGAGAGAGTCCTAGCGATATACCATGGTCTGGTTTTTGACGTGCATCAGGGCCTCTTGTTCCCTGACCTTTACCGCGGGCCTGAGGAGGACATGCCACGCCACGCCACCCTGATGGTCTCTCTCTGGTTCTCTCTTACTTATTCAGAGGTTTTGCCCCCTTCCTTCGCGCCTCTACCTAGCCGTAACCCTGTCATTTTATCTCCTGGATGTAGAATAACCCCCACACCCCCTGCGATCCTCCCAGGCCCTAGCAAGGGTTCGACTCCCGCCGGAGTGTATCAGACTGCTGCAGGCGGATGACTTCGCTTGTGGTCCGCCAGCGTTCGTTACGGATTTCTCTTCGTCTCGGGACCTCGCGCCGTGCCTGGAGTTTCCCCTAACAGTTTCCGGCATTGTCACTGTTTTCCCCGTGTGTGTATGTCTGTGGTGGGCGTGGAGGAGTGTGTATGTGGAGGGGCCACATGACCGAGGCATGGCCGGCGAGGCAGCCACTATCACCCACGCTCGCGACTAAGGTATTGATCCCTGGCGGGCTATGCACAGGGCGCGGCCTGCACCACCACCACCACCACCACCACCACCACCGGCTGCTGCTGCTGCGGCTACTGCTGGTGGTGGTGGTGGTTGTTTCCCCTGGCCAGCTTGTTGCTGACCACCAGCCTCCTCGCCCCGTCACCACGCGTCACGACCCTCCACACCAACCCGGTGCCTGATCTGCGTCGTTGGGTGTTGGTGGTGATGACCTTACTCTACTCCACATGACCAGTGGACTATAACTGTCAGGACCTCTAGAATATACCTCCTCTCACTGCTGCCTGACCGACTGTGTCCATACCAATTCTCCTCCCTCCCTACACCACGTCCATATTAGCCCTCTTCTCCCCTCCCTGCGCCACGCCCACACCATCCTCCCTCCCTGCGCCACGCCCACACCATCCTCCCTCCCTGCGCCACGCCC
>JAYMFT010424071.1:0-17492 GCA_038088735.1 Panulirus argus
TTAATCATACATACTGTACGTATACGATTATTTCCTTAGGATTTCTTTGTAAAGAATTTACGAAATTCATTGAAGTCAATCAGTGTTACATGTCTTATCTCCCTGCAAGACGCCCTAACAAAGTCCTCTGGAAAAAGATTGTCTCGAAGGAAACCTTAACAAGACGCCCTGACCCTGAATCTTTCAGAGGAGGCCTGCACGACTTAAATTGGACTCACTCGGAAGGCGCCCTGCGTCTCAGGGCAGACCTGAACAACGCCCCTCTGAACTAGAACGTTTCAGAGAGGACCTGAAACAACAAGCCCTTAACCAGACTGACTGAGGAGAGACCTTATTAAGACGCCCTAAAGTATACAGTCTTAGGGAAGACCCTAACATGAAGTCCTGAAGCAGAGCGCCTCAGGGAAGACCTTAACTAGACCTCCCCCTTCCCCCCTCACATCCCCTGAACAAGACAGTCTCAGAGAAGGCATTAACAATAAGCCCTGAGCCAGGACGTCTTGTGGAAACCCTAGTAAGGCACCCTGAAGGAGACACACTTAGAGAAACCCTATGAAATCGGTAATAGAATAACGAGAATTTTTTTTTCTTTTTTCTCTTTTCAAAAGAATAGTCAAAAGCGCCTGAAGTGGAAGTGCCGTCTGACAGGCTAGGCTAACCTCCCCCACTTCTATACAATTTTTCACTGTCCGTCATATTCCGTCGTCAAGTATTATTATTTCAGCATTTGTGTTCATTGAGTACTGTTCCCTCGTCAAATGTTTTATCGTTGTTCAAATTCAAAAGTAAAGTTATTAGATGTTATCAGTGCTGGTAAGTATCTAAATGTAGTATACAGGCCATTTTGGGAGAGACTCACTTGCCCCCTCTCCTCCCTTGCTATAGGCGCTAGTATCTTACAGACTTGAGGAACAGACGTATCCCTCCTATATGTGCCGTGCACCCTCGTGTAGGACTCGCACCTAGTAGTATTTAATATAGATCCTGGCGGTAGTGAGGAGCAGGCAGCCTCTCACGTGGTATGGTAGGGCTCCAGGGTGCATGGGAAAGCCAGATAACAGAAGAAGACCTGATGGTCTATGACGAGGTTATTTGCCGGAGGACAGTACCCACCACTATAATTGAGAGCAGGATGGTAAAGCAGAAGGCTCCTCCCCATCCACCACCATAGATGGAAACAGAATAGTAAAGGAGAAGGCTCCTAGCAACCCACTACAATAGATGGAAGCAATATAAAGAAGAAGACTCCTTCCCCCACCCACCACGTCCTCCGGCTTATAATATTAGCCATCAGGAAAATAGCTATGAGGGAGCATCGTATAAGAGGGATGTAAGGCTATTGTCTGGGCTCGAGGAAGCAGTAGGCAACGCCGTTTGAGGGAGGGATGCGAGACACACATAACAGTAGTCAGCGAAGATCATAGAACGTTGAAGCCTTCCTCGAGCAGGTTACTCAGCCCTTGATAACCATAAAGATGTTTGAAGGTATCGTTAGTTAGCTACATCGCCTCCAGTATCCTACGTATTAGGTCATTCAAATTTGGAAAAAAAAAAATGGAAAGAAATGATATACATAAAGACCCCCTCGTATAACGTTCGCACACCAGTCGGCTTCCTGTGCGACCATTTAGAACTAATGAGCTTCCAGGATTCTGTGGATCAACACCGAATTAACTCCAGATTCGACTTTGTAGTCCAGCGGTTCATGGAAAAAGAGCATATATATATAGAGAGAGAGAGAGTCAAAGGTAGAGATGAAGTGAAGCCTCTAGTGGGCCATTATAGAAGTAGCAATCCACGGAGATAATTCTGAGTTACTTCGTTATGGGAAAAACTGAAAAACTAATACATCTTTCACAGAATTCCGGAGACGAGCAAACATCATTATGTCCCGGAAGAGAATTGTAAAGAATCTACGAATGATTAAGTCTAATGGCCTTTATCTCTCTGTGAGCACGCTATGGTAAAGGTGACCTCTCTCAAAGATAATGGCAGGCTGGATTCTGAGGACATGAGGTCAAGATGAGAGAGAGAGAAAAAGAGCGATGATTGCACTTATCAAAGCACTTGCATTTTCTTTACTGTATTCTAGATTAGAATTCTGTTGTATTATGTTGTCTCTTCTAAGGTGGTCGAACTCGTCCATAATGACTTAAAAATCATATTCACTCGGTACTTAATTAAAAATCATATTCACTGGGAACAGCTAAAATCACCGTGTCTCTTCCCACAAGAGCAGTCAGGAGAGTGATACCACCATCTAAAAATCCTGGAAGGCATGATTCCAAAACCACAGCCGGTGATCACTTGCTATTAGCATGGCATGCATGGGAAAACTTTGTATAATAGCGCCAGTGAAACCAAAAAGTACCATGAGTACAGTAGACAGAGAAAGACATATTGAGACATCCAGACCCCCCGAACAGTGTAAGCTCAAATCCCTCAGCTGAAACATTATGTGCCAACCAGAGGAGAAAAAGGTAGATCTACTGCACAACTGTTTACATAGTGTACCGGAACAGTCAGATTGCCAGGGTACGTCAGCTTGCGGGATGCCTCAAACAGCCTGCCTGATTATAAGAGCAACAATGTAATTTGGTCCCAGATCGAGCTGGGAAAGGTATTGAATAGAGGTTCATAAATTTACACACACACACACCTCTTGCTATATATATATATATATATATATATATATATATATATATATATATATATATATATATATATATGGCATAAACACGAGTTTCCGGAAATTAACATATACATTAACGATCCTTGAAAATTGACATATACACGAATATAGAGCCTCCAAGATTGACGTGTACAACAAGCCTCAAGAATTAACGGATCCTTACGAAGAGCCTCCATAATTGATTTACACGTATGACAAGCCTCCAATTTCCCTTCGCATGCATGTGGCACACCGAAAATGAAGCATAACTGATCCACGTGGGATTTCGTCTGCTTCAAAGGCTCCGCAGCATCACCTGCAACCGACGTGATATCGAGCTGGACTTAGGAAGGCACACGTGTGCAGCTGGAGTCCGACGAGACAGCTGGACGTACATGTAGTTGGTGTGTTGTCGTATTCTGTATTGACGTACCCCGGAGCTTCGTACTTCGGGGCTTCGAATACCGAGGCTTCGAACACCGGAGCTTCGAATGGCTTCGAATACCGAAGCTTCGAACACTGGGGCATCGAACGCCCAGGCTTCGAACACCGGGGATCCGAATACTGAGGCTTCGTACGTTGATGCTTCGTACGTCCGTCTGTCTGTATGCGTCCTGAGCCTCGTAACAACAATTTTTCTAAGCTCGGTATTTAAGCTCTCGAATCATTTATCTTCCCCCTCAGTCTCGTATCTTGCAGAACGGCCATTACTTTAGAGCACCTGACGTGCATTCACCGTGAGTCGAGGGTTTGGTCATACCTGTCGATCATAGTGTAGGGTACGTGTACCCTACTACGGTACACGTACCTTCTGTTGTGTTGATGTGGTACTCGTACCCCTTACCTCTGACATATGGTACGGATGAGAATTAAATCAGAGCGTATGGTACACTTACCCTTACTGTGGACTTAAAAATTACGTGCACTTTTTAAGTCGTATAACTTAGGGTACGTGTACCCTCGAATCGTGACCTCAAGACTCCCCCCCCCTCCCCCCACTTCCCCATGTCTTGGTTTAGATAACACCAACCCTGACCACTTTCTTTCTTTCTTTTAAAAACAAGATATTTATACCTGTTGAATAGCTAGCTGGCCAGGAGTACCAACTGACTCGGAGGCGACGAAGACGGGAAAACGTAGGCTGAGCAGCGGAGGGAGGGAAGGCGACGACGGCGCGGGAGGGTTTGCCACCCTGGCGCGTCCTTTCTTCTTGCTGTTGTCGCCATGGTGATGGACGGTACAGGATCATGGTCGCTGTGCTAAGGGCGGAAAGAGAGAGAGAGAGAGAGAGAGAGAGAGAGAGAGAGAGAGAGTTGCGCTGCATTATGCCTCCGTGCCGATAACATGAGCCTTCATTAGTTCCCGTTTTCGGCCCCTTCGTATCCAAATCACCGATCATGATCGGGAGATGAACGACAGCATCCTCCTCCTCCGCCGACCCCGAGATCCTAGAGAATCCTTCCCTCCTCCTCCTCCTCCTCTACACAAGGGGTCCTTACAGGAGGGAATGCGTCTGTCAAACCTGAATGTCTCGCTGTTCAAGATTTTATTGCGGTCATGCGCTTTGAACGAACGACAAGGTTTTCCAGTTAAGTTTCCAGTAAATTTTTCTTTGCCATTATTAAGGCACTTTTTGACTCATTGATCCAGGCGAAACACTAGTGAAGTTAGAAGAGGAATATGCGCTATATGTGCTTTTGATTCGTTGAGGATCAAAGGGGTCACTCATTGTGAGATAAGTGAGGACAAATGATACGCTTTGTCATTAACACGAAGGATATTGTTTAGTAAAGTCAGATGAGGGTAGAGTGTCACATAAACCACATGTACAGCAAGATAAGTGTAAACTCGCCCCTGAAAAAAAACATTAAACCGGGTTTACGGTGCCAAACCCTGAGGTCAGTGTGTCATAATATATTGATCCAAGCCATCCCTCCCTTTCCTCTCCCTGAACCCAAGCCTACCTTCCTGACCTGGGACCCAGGTCGTCGTGAGTGACCTGGATGCTCGCTGACCCGACCGACGACCTGGTGAAATACCGCCCGCTCCTTAACTTTCGCTTGTTTATTTATTTGTTTTATCTTCTTCATCGGTTCTGAAGAATGGTGGGCTGAGGACAGCCTGATTTTGGAATGAGGGAGAGGGAGAAAGAAAGGGACAGAGGGAATAATTAAGGTGTAGGGTGATGAAAGAAGATGAGGGAGTTATATATAGGGTGCCAGAGGAGGTAGAGGGAGTCGCAGGGTGATGGAGAACATATCGTGATGAAGCCGGAGGAGTTGTGAAGTGATGGAGGGAGATAAGGGAGTTGTACTGGTGTTGTGGACAAAGCTGAGGTAGTTGTAGGGTGATAGAGGGAGTTGAAAAGAGCTTAGAATGATGGAAGCTCTGGTCGAAAGAGGGAGGGAGTTGTTGTCGATGAAGAAAGCTGTGCAGTTTGGAGTGATGGAGAATTTTATGGGACGTTTTGGAGTAGGTAATAAAGTTGAGTGAGGAGTTGTCTGGTGGGGCAAGAGTAAGTAAGTTGAAGAAGTTGCAGCACTTTGGACGACGTTCAGTGGGTCTTGGGAGTTACGGACGAGGGTTGGAGGAGAAGTTGAGGCTGACCGGGAGTTGTTAGGGGTGACTGGAAAATATCAGAGCTGCAAAAACAATGCCCTTGGGAACAGAGCTAATCATAAAGACGCCAGAGACTGCCAGGTTTGCACCAGCGTGTTCTGGTCTCCCGGTTATAATGTTATGTAAATCCATCCTCTCGCTACACTGGTTCTTCTTGCACATTCTTGCGTGTTATGGCATCATGGTCACCATTTTTCTCAAAAGCTCTTGAGAAACTTATGTGTATTCCTTTCTCAGACTATCTATCTCCTTCAGTCCCGCTGCTGTTTCATATTAGTTGACAGATAAATGAGACGGGTAAGATTTCCCTGTTCCTGAAGACCCGGTTCCCCCTACGGTTGTAGACACTGTGTGAGTCTGCGAAGACGGGCAGCACAGTTTATGACACAAAAGATCTCAAAGTGTGGAAATGTTGGTTAGCAGTGCTCATAGACCTGTTCTCATCCTCCTCCTCGGTGTTGGGTTGTGTGTGTGTCAATTTTAGAATCTCTGGGATTATGATCGTAAAGTCCAGACTCTCAGTACAGAGGATATGTAAAAAAAGGACCTTGCTGGTGGAGTTTATACATCTCTTTTTATTTTTTTTTTTTTCGACACGTTTTTCCAAGGTGTCTGTCTGGTCCTAAGAGCAGGATGGATGAAGTGGCTATCCTAAAGTCTGCTCTTGTGCGGGCGACTGGATCTCGCCCATGCACAACATGGAACATCACTTTAATGATTTGTCTGGGTCGTTTATCGTCAAGGTCATTATTGCCGCATTGAATATTGGTTTATATTACTTGCTGGCACACCGAATACTGGTTCGTACTGCTTATTGGTACACCGAATACTGGTTCATACTGCTTATTGGTACACCGAATACTGGTTCGTACTGCTTATTGGTACACCGAATACTCGTTCATACTGTTTATTGGTACACTGAATACTGGTTCATACTGTATTTCCTCCCTAAATACTACTGATTCATTCTGCCTCTTGACACATCGAATACTGGTTCGTACTGCTTCGTCAGTATTTCGCTCGTTTGTTGAATGAGTACGTGCCTCCTCCTATTTCCAGTGGAAAGTCGAGGTGCTCGAAGTCCTTGTTTCAAGTCCTAATAGAAATAAAAGTATTCCGAATTTTTTTCCACCCTCTCATTAATGGCTCCTTGCTCCTCAGGTGTTATGTGTGTGTGTGTGTGTGTGTGTGTGTGTGTATTGAGGGGGAGAAGAGAGGGGACAAGAGAGTGCTCTTCTGTGATGGTCGGTTGGAACTCTAGTGTCCAGCGTCCCATCAGTTTACCATTGTATGATTTGTTTAAATGGATCTTTTGTTGATACCAGTTTTAAAATCAGGGTTTTGAGTTTGTTACGTTTTAATTTTTCTTTTCTGTTAGTTCTAATTCTTCTTCATCTTCGCATTCTTACTTCGTGGAGTCTGCGTGAGCCGAGGATCGTTTGTCTTCGTCATAGTAAAGATAACAAGAATGATAATGATGATGATAATAATAATAATAATAATAATAATAATAATAATAATAACAATTATAATAACAATGATAATAATGTCATCATTATTAGTTATAATAGATATTCGTATTTTCATATTATTGACATTCAACACTTTCTCATACACAAATGATTCAGACATAAAGTACTTATCTGATGAAGACTTTGAACTCTTCAGTAAACCCAGCAATTGTCGTCGTCAAGGAGCATTTCACATTTCTCATTCTCGTCACCTTCAGCCGTCTTATTTTCTCATATTAAAGAGTGTTGGTGTTTTCCACTCCCGGAGATTAAAGTTGGTGGGCTTTTGTTCCCCTTAATGGTGTATTCTTGTGTTTTCTTCTGTCGTGTTGTTGTGGTATGAAACTGCTGTTGGAGAAGGCTGGCTCCGACGTAGCGTTTGGTGTCTCCAACAATGGCGGTGGTGGATGGGCAGGGAGGCAATATAGCGCTATCACGTTATGCAGATTGTGCTGCGAGCCGCACGCCACCTCTGCATGAAGATGAACCTTTTTGAACCTCGGGTGGTGGATATCTGGGTTTACTTTCGTGGTAGAACCCCTTGAGAACAAAGGTACAGTCCTTGAGCTCGAAGGTACAGTGCTTGAGAACCAAGGTACGGTCTTTGAGCAAGATGGTACGATCCTTGAGCACGAAGGCGCCATCTTTGGTAACGGTACAGATCTTTCGGAATGATGGTACGATCTTTGAGCTTAGTGGTACGATTATTAAGTACGACTCTTGGCCACGACGGTACGACCCTAGGGAACGACGGTATGACCCTTGGGTATGACGACCTGTCGTTTGATTTGACCCTTGGCCATCGTAGCCAGGAGTCCTACCATAGTACCTAAGGGTCGTACCAAGGTACCAGAGAGTCGTACCGTGGTACCTTTGTGCTCAAGGGTCGTACCTTCGTGTTCGAGGGGCCAGTTACATGGGAAAATGTTAGCGAGGAACTTCTTTATAAATTTATCCTGTGGCTGCTGCTGCTGCTGCTGCTGCTCTCGACCCCACATGACCTTCGCTTGACCTCTGCGTGACCTGATGAAAGATGCAGGTTCAAGAGGTGGGCGATCTTGAGATAGTGACGGCCCATTGTGTGCTCGACCTTCTTTGTGTGTGTGTGTGTTCGTACGTATATTTGCATGCGTTATGTTTGTTAGCTTGTCTGATTTTTTTGTACGTGTTTGTGAACGCTGGTGCCTGTGTGTTTCTTATTAGGACGTGTTTGTTTGCCGTTGTTTTAGTCTGTTTTTGCTTGTCCGTGTGTGTGTGTGTGTGTGTGTGTGTGTGTGTGTGTGTATGCAGTTGGCAGGCTAGCGTTTGTGCTTATTTGGGTTTTGCCTACGTATATATATTTTTATATGTATATGTATACTGCGTAGGCATGCATATGAATTATGTAATGTGTGTGTGTGTGTGTGTGTGTGTGTGCTAGAAGGCAGATGACCGTTTTCCGTCGTTTTACGTTTGTGAAGTTATGTGTAAACTGGTTTCATAAACAGAAAATAGATTTCTTTTGCCTAATGTCGCCGAGAGCCTGATCGTCTTCGTATTAGAAATGAAGCTATGATTATAGAGAACCAAGGATAGATAGATAGATAAAAGGACAGATAGATTGATTGATTGATTGATAGATGGATGGATAGATAGATAGATAGATAGATAGATAGATAGATAGATAGATAGATAGATAAATAGATCTTTAAATGCGTCTTCACCTTGTCGACTTATTTTGACTAGGATGTCTCAGTAGTCTCGTCCACAGTGGGAAACAATTGTATTGCCACAAGAAGCTCCCGGGGTCACTGAACGGAGGGCCTTTAGTGTGTAAAGCAGACAGGGAAGACTGTAGTGTTTAACCCTTTTGACCCGACCCTTAAGAGTAAGGCCAAAGGCCAGGCCACTCTACCTAGAGGTGGTACCCTTATGCTCAAGGGCTCGTACCCTCGTGCACAAGGATTGTAATGAAAGATTGTACCGTCGTGATCAAGGATCGTGCCTTCGTGGTCAAGGATCGTACCATCGTCCGCAGGGATCGTACCGTCGTGCCCAAAGGGTCGAGCCGTCGCGCTGTAAGATCGTACCGTTGTGCTTTAAAGTACTGTAGCATTCGTAAAGCTACTGCAGGGGTGTCCTCGTCGTCATCCTAATAAATACGCAGGTTTAAGGCGTGGGTGTAAAGCAGGGAGGAGTCTATATATGACCAGTCAGCGAGGGTTAGTACAGTGGGTGTAAAGCAGGGAGGAGTCTATATATGACCAGTCAGCGAGGGTTAGTACAGCTATAGATACTTATAGGTAGTATGGCTATAGCTGGTCTTCATTGCAGAGGGAGAGGAGAGGATTGTGCTGGGTTATGCTGCGTTTAACGGCCTTTTGTTCGTTATGGATATTTGGTCAGTGCTAGGAAGCGGCCTGACGTGTGTTTTACGTATGTCGAGGAGGCGAGGGTAAAGAGAGACAGACAGACAGACAGACAGACAGGTACAGACGGATGGACAGATGCAAATAGACAGACGTAAAGAGAGAGAGAGAGAGAGAGAGAGAGAGAGAGCAGAGGAGGAGGACCACCTCATCATCAGAAGTCACCGGAGGGTAGGGACCTGGGAGGAATCTCCGATCTTTCCAGGTATCAAAATCTTTTACCATTAAAGGTGAAGCGCGGACGGCGGGACCGGGGCTCATTAGGGAGCGGCGGACGACGAGGAGAAGCCCCTCCTCCTCCTCCTCCCCTTCCCCTCCCCTCCTCCCGAGTTGGGCTTCGCTTCTCTCGGGATCTCTTGCTAATGAGCGGGAGCTGAGTGAGTATACCTCCTTCGCTCGTCACATGACATAGTCTCCCCTTAGGCAGGCGTAGATCGAACTTGGTTTATAATGGAGAGAGAGTTACAAGAAAGAAAAAAGAAAAAAGTATTTTAAGGAGTTCCCTAAAGAAAGATATATGTATTTACATACATCATCAGAGGGAGCATGCAAGCGTATTTATGCAGGGAGACAGAAATTCATTTTTGATGCTTCAGTCTCTCTCGCTGTCTCTCTTCCATTGTCCATAGAAAGTTTCTTTGCATTCTCGCATTTGATTTCCTTGCGCTGCCGTCATGATTATTTTTCTGCTTTTATAAAGGTGGATGGACCACGACGTCTCTTTGTATTGTATAACGACTAACGATATGTATTCTTGTCTTTCTCTTGTGTGTACACCAGGACTCGGGAGCGACACAGGAACTTACGATAAGGAATACATAGGAAATTTTTTTAATGTTATCTCCTTTCTCCACACTGGAGATGCTCCCGTGTGATTGATGGAACTGTCACCAGCGGTATTTTGTGTCTCGTGTGTTCTGCGTCATACTGTAAGGGCTTTGTTTCCAGTCATTCCTCGTCTGTCTTGTGGAGAATCTTGGGCTTGAGGTGTCTCCCAGACTGTTAGGTGTAACTACAATATTTTTACGCGTGATGAGGTTTGATAATCCTCACTTATCCTAGGTATGCCTTACGATGGTTAGGGAGGTCTTCTACCCCCACAGCTGGGTCTGGGGCCTTACCTCACTTAACTTATACTTTACGATGGTTTCGGAGGTTCCTCTTATCACAACTGGGTGTTTGACCAAGCTGCCGTGTTCATTACTCTCCTCGGTCAAGCTGTTGGAGGCCGCGTCCAAGCAGGCCGCCTACGTAACCACCACGTCCTGGCTAGTCTGGTAAGCGTTGTAGACACCTGTCTTGCGACCTTCGTAAATTTCTGTTCCAAGCACTCCATGCTGTCTCCAGTGACTGCTTGCTACGTATTAAACGAATCTTGCTAATGCCTTCCCCTATGTTTTCGTTACTGCGTTTCACGCCGTGTAGCGGGAGGCACCATGCTGAACCTTACCTACTTGGTTTCCCACGACCATGGTCAGCTGCCAGTCTTGCGGTGAGGGCGCAGACAACCGCCTGAATGTTTTTGCTCCTCTTTGCTGCCGGACGGTCACTCACTGGTCTGTGTAGGGCTTCCTCTCCTTTAGCTACTTTGTGTCTCCGTCTATGTAGATTGTGTAGGATACTCCCGCTGTCCTCCAGCAGATATGCTCGACATATGCCATCAGGTCTTCTGTGATATCTGGCTTTCCCCGTGGTGTACTGTCCTCCAGAAGATAACCACGTCGTAGACCGTCAGGTCTCTGTCTTGTTCTCTCTCTCTCTCTCTCTCTCTCTCTCTCTCTCTCTCAGTCACCGTCACGACACGTCCTCACGCCACCTCCGTAATGATAATTACAACGCCTTCGGAACCGGATAATCCATCTCTCTCGTATTTCTCTCCCTCTCTCCCCTCCCTCTCCGTGCAACTAGTGTCCCTCTTCCACCCACTTGGGCCGTCGCCGTTCCATTTACTACGTGCACCTCTCGCGCCTCCTGTGATCCTCCCTAATGACGCGGTGTGCATAGGGGCTGGCTGGAGAGAAACGTTAATGGACTGATCCCTCGGAGGGGAGGGAGGAAGGAAGGGCGCCAAGCCGCTGTGGTTTGCCGCTGACTTCCGTGGGGGAAAAAAAAAAGAAATATGGGAGTAGTGTATTCACTCGACGGGGATGGAGCGAGATAGGACTAAACGCCATATTTCCACAAGGTCGACAGTCCACACCCCTCGTGGTGTGTTATTCGATTGTCAGTGCTCTATGGCTCCCGGTCGTTCTGCCGTTGGAGGCCTCCAGGTTACATTGTTGCTGCAGCAACGCGTCTTTTGAGGACCATTGACCGAGGCCGGGCCCTTCGGGCCGAGGAGGCATAGCCAGAGAACTCCCAACAAAGGGAAAGTGGCATCATATTTGCCCAGGTGTTTGGTGGCCTGAAGACTGTGGTTGAGTGGTGCCGTGTACCGAATGTGGCGTATGGACGGTTGGTTGGTTGCCTGGCCAACCACACGACCAGGAGGTCGCTGGACTTTTCATGGTGTTATTGATGATAATGATAATTGCAGTGATGATAATGAGTATGATAATCATAGTGATCATGACAATGATAATGATATTGGTAATCATAATGATAATCGTAGCAATAATCATAATGATGATAGTAGCAATTAACCGACAGTCGAATGAACTGCAAACAGACTCTGAAAACACATTGTAGACCGTGGGGCTAATAACACACGGCGGTAAGTGTATAAACTGGCAGTTATTACACAGGTCTTGAGTTGGCAGTCTACTAATTACAGTACAGAGATGTTCATAGTGGGGCTGTTCTTGTAGGTCTCTGTACGAGCTCGGATAGGCTCGATACGAGTTGTGGTGCTGAACTGTAACTAGGGGACGAGAGATCTCCGATGACGGTGGCGAGAATGGTGCAACGAACCGCAGCTCGGGGACGAGGGATCTTTGGCGGCAGGAGGTGACGGTGCAGCAGGAAGTTTATGAGTAAAGAATCCTACCTGTCGAAGGAGCTTGACCGGCATAGGAAGTTTCGAATATCAATAATTAGGTTACTTTAAGTTTCTGAGTTAGGATTTTCAAGTCCACGACAGACTTTATTGACGTCTCTGGAATAGTAAAAATCACAAGCTTTTATTTTCCTTATTGTCATGTATTCGCTCGTCTATCATCTATGCACTTAAGCTTTTCATTTCTCGTCCTTTGCATTTATCACAAACAGTCTCCGGTCTGTTGTACCTTGCATTCTTTTGTATATTCCTGTAGACACGGCAATATTTACGACGGAAGTTAGCTGGCGTGACGAGTTTTCATGTTGGTATAAGATTAACTTGCAGCGCTATGATCGCAATATCGACTCTTTTTTTTCTTTTTTCATTTTTCTGGAAATCAACTGTCAGGCTTTAAGATTAATCAGATTTTTCATTTATAATAGTAAGTGAATTTGAGAACTTTTTGAGCGGGTAGTGGGGAGAGAGAGAGAGAGAGAGAGAGAGACGTATTAAGTAAAGAGTTTATAGACCGTAATTGGTAGAGGCAACAGCAACACACCTAAGGCACGCCTGAAGAGACTGGAACCACGCTCCGCCCTGGCCCATCTACACAGCTCCTCCCCTGGAGTCCTCCTCCTCCCCTTCTCACTCTTAACTAACCAGTTCGTCATGCCCGCCTCATCTTGCCAAAGATATTTGCCCTATCAACCTTAGTCGACCAGTCTTTCCTTTTTTTACTCTTTTGTCCCGCCTTCACCTGCTCGGAAGTGTCGTACAGAATATTATTTGAGAGTTTTCCTCGTCATGGGACGATAGGGCTTCTGTTATTTGTTATTTCAGTTTACCTCTTATCCGCCTTACCCAGCGCTAAATTCCAAACCCCTTGTCTTAATTGCCTCCTTATCCTTCCTACTTAGCCTTGCCATGCTACTAGAACGAAATAAATCTTTCTGAAAAGGGAAAATAAAGTGCGGAGGGAACGATAGTTGTAGACAGGACATGAACAACATTCCCAGCAAGAGAAAGCGAACCCACGGAAGCTATACAGATCGACAAGATCCTGAGATGCGGAAAAAGCCTTGATTACGTCTGCAGATGTACACAAAACCAAAATGTATAAACTCAAGCTTTGTCGTCCCTCTATGTACAGCAGTGAACAAGGTGCAAAAATGTCCGTGAAGATAAAAGAAAACGGTTTCTTGTGAGAGCCAATAAAACACATTTGAGATCGATGGCTCACGAACCGTGTAGTCTTGCGACACACACAGTTAAGGCGTCACCTTTACAGAGTTTTCTGCAGGGGTATTGACTTGTGTGCCCACGCGCTGTGCTTCAAGTCCCTTTAAAACTCTGTCTTCATAAAGAAATATGAAACATTGATAGCAAAGGGATCACTCCATGAACAGGAGAGCGGGTGCTTATTTTTCCCAAGGAGTTTGCAGATAAAACCTTTTCACGAAGGCTGGTGTCATACAAATTTAATGATCATAATGATGATGATGATGATGATGAGCTGAAGTTTGTGGACCGATTGCCCTAACTTCACGTACCAGGAATATTTATCCTCTTATAATTACTTCATTAGAGAAATCTGAAACGGGCCTGGACAAGTACCTGCAAAGCGTAACGCCCTATCCAAGATAGTTGGTGGTTACGCAGCGTCCTCAAACAGCCAAACGAAGCAGAGAAATAACACGACCGAGATGTGGAGGAAGAAGACATCCGACACGATCGTAAGGTAAAGGAAACGTGGGGTTAAGTTACGTAGATCCCATGGCGGAATCATGAAGGCATGAGACAGAAACACAGATGTAGTTTTTGTAGAAGCGCTCGACGTCTAGGGTCATGAAGCCACAGTACATGAAATACGTAAATTGGGAGACCGGTGATGTAGAACTGTAGATGTGGAACCACAAGAAAGAAATTGCATCTGTTATTGTCGTAAATCACAGAGATAAAAAACCTCATCCATAAAAAATATCACAGTTCACCAGGGTACTCTCCTGGCACCCCAGCCTCTTCCTAAGTCTTCATACCCGATATTGATAAAACACAAGGCACAACTCAACAACTCATCTCTGGACAGTGCCAAACTCGGACCGAAAACTGTATCCATCGAGAACACGGGGGGGGAGAAAGAAATTGGCTGATTCTAATCACCGAAGTCGTCCATGAACCAGTGACATAAAACATAATGTCTAGCGAGGAGTAATGTCACACTCTCCTCCCTGTGGAGGGAATGACGAAACCAGAACCAGACGACAAATCACAACACAGACGGCGTCCCAACCATGCGTATTCCAAAAATGAGGACTGCGAAAGAGCAACGAGTGATTATGTTGGGTTACGCTACGTTTGAAGATTGATCAGAGCTACAGGAGCGCCCGGGTTGAAAGGTAAGAGGCTGGATTCTGCGTGTTTTTGTAAAATCAGAGACAAATGATCAGTGTCGAGTATTTTGCAGAGGCATTTGTTCTCCCATCCGCTGCCGGATCATAGCTGAACACCAGCGCCACTTTCCTAACGCTAGAGAAATTGCCGAGGTAGGAAAAACACCACCACCACTCACGGCTCGCACTTTAAGAAGTCATCGGTTAAAAATTACCGGGAATGCTTAAAAGCATCCAGTTCCCGTTAACTAAAGAGCGAATGCTAGAAATACATACAACGTACATTCTGGGAAACCAGGTCACGACCGCAGTGAAGAAAATACAGACTAAAACAAGAGAATTGGATGATATTGCGAGAGGTTCCCTGGGAACAGCTTGGGAAACCGTGAAGCATATTCTGAAAAAAGAAAAAAAAATATAGAAAATGGTATCAACATCCGGGGCTCGAGGTTCAGCTCATTACCAGCCAACCCACCACACCAGATGGGTGAAAGTGGGGGGGAGAGAGAGAGAGAGAGAGAAAGAATGAGATACTGTAAATAAGCCGACGATCTTACTGAGTTTACCCGGCGAGCGAGGCTGCGATGGATAGCAATGGCAGTAGGAGCCGCAGCCAATAATAGTAACGACAGCCTTGGCGAATCATGCAGTGCAAGCTAGGCTCCCCGGCCGACCTGCAGGGGGGGGTAAAAGACGAGCCCCCGAAACCCACTTTTTTTAAAGTGGAGTGCCAACATTTGCCTCAGTCGACCCTCGCCTCCCTTGCCCACACTCCTCTTGCCTACTTCCCACTGCCAAAAAAATGACGAGCTGGAGGTAACTTTCTTTTTTCGAGTGCAGCAAAACTGTTTATACAGAATTTGCAGGGTCGTCTGTCTGGCTCGATCTCCGTCAGAATTTCAGTCCTGGTCGGGAGGGTGGGGTGGCGTATCATCTGTCAGCGATGATGCCCATCTACAGCAAATGGGCGACGATGAGGCGTGATGAGTATTCTCTGAAGTTTAAAAGCGTAAAACTGTGGTCGCGTTGATTCAGTAAACAAGAGAGGTTAACATATGTATTAAATAATGTTTTTAAAACCTCCTCGTGCGGTAAGCCCGTGCGGAAAGAAAAGAAAAAGTGTAGGCTAAATATAGGGTGTGACTTGTCAAAGGATTTTATGCGCCTGCGGAAGATTTTTTTTTTTTTTTGTCAAACTTTTTTAGCCGTAAACTTTTCTCGTGTTAGGTAACTTGATGTCAGGGGAATGACGAAGGGAAGAAGATGGAAGAGATGTAATAAAGCTTTGAATCATTATTCAGCTCTTTTGGGGGGGAGAAAGAAAGCTTGAGTTATTTAGCCCCGTTGAGCACGACGGTGTGGTCCTTGAGCACGACGGTACGATTCTTGAGCACGACGGTACGATCTTTAAGCACGATGGTACAGTCTTTGAGCTCGACGTTACGACCCTTGAGCACGGTTTTACGGTGCTTGAGCACGACAGCACGACTCTTGGGTGTGATGGGCCTATTCTTTGACCTGATTCTTAAAAGATTAGGTCAAAGGCCAAGCTCTCATTGTTCAAGGGTCATCTCGTTCGTGCTCAAGGGTTGTACCTTCGCGCTCAATGATCGAATTTTCGTGCTCAAGGTTCTACCTTCGTGTTCAAAGGTTGATTAACAGTATGAGGATGAAAAGATGAAAATGGGTACATAGAATCCAGGTGCAGTAACATCTTTCATGTTTTCTACCATTTCAAAAGGAAATTTCAGGAAGGTATTGCCTTGAGCACATAATGCAAGAAAGAACTTTTCATGTATTTAAGAGCAAACAGGAAAGTGCACTGTACTGTTGGAAAGTCTCGGAGATTGGAAAGTAAATCAGAAAGAATGAAATATATGTTGGATCTATCCCTTTGGACTACTAGCTTTGGCGAAGTGAAAATATCAAGAATATGGTGAATGTAATTTTGAAATATTCTTTTCGGGGTTGGGGAAATACCAAGGTGATATTGGACCTGCTTTCTGAATCCTGGTTTTCTGGAAAATGTGCCTGGTGGGAGTGGTGCACTGAGAACCATTCTGGACCCAGGTGCCTCCCTCCACTCAAACATGTCAGCCTCGACGCACAGCGAGACGGCGCTGAATTTTTTACGAGAGAATCTCCTTCGGACTGACAGTTCTTCATACCGAGGATTTCCAATGCCGAGGTCATCGCATGACGAGGATTTCGAGTCTTGAGACTTCACAACATCCTTTGGACTTTCAGTGCTGAGGACATCACGCACTGAGGGCTTCGACAGCTAAGGACTCCCATCTTGGGAACTTTGAAGGCTGAGGACACCGAATGCTGAAGAACCCGACATCTTGAGAACTTTGAATGCTAGGGACCCCACGACTTTTGTGTATTTGAATGCTTAGAAAATAACATCCAGCCGGTTCCGAATGTCCTTTCTCCCTTGCTTGGTAATTGTAAATGATATGAATACGAAAGTCGTAAGTACAGAGAGGGCATGACGATAGGGATGGTTACCGAATACTCTTGCGCTGTGGGAAATGACGCAGGGAATCTCTGTAAAAGGAAGGATCGTCCGTACCTCTGTTGTGGGTGACGTGTATCCTCCCTGACTGCACGTCTCTTGCCTCTTCTTAAGAGTGGGTTCTTGCTCCGTGATCCGTGTCATTATGTGGCACGGCTGTCGTATACCTACCTCCCATTCGCCTATCCATGGGTTCGATACCCGCCTTGTTATATTCCCATACGGTTCACTCCTCTCGAATCCTTTGACTGATTTACCTGTTCGTTCAGGTCGATTGGCGAATCCGTATTCCAGTCATTTGCTTGCTTTAAAAGCGTGTACGGTCGAGTCTCGAGTCATCCAGCCAGTTGGATGCCTTTTATTCTCTCTCTCTCTCTCTCTCTCTCTCTCTCTCTCTC